>PVIH01000179.1:149786-344780 GCA_004025045.1 Sigmodon hispidus | reverse complement strand
AGACCGCGGTCGATCCTACTGAAGTCAGTAAACACAGTACTTTCAGCCCAGGAAATTCATTCATGCCATTTATTACAACCAAATGCTTCTGTTATTAATTGATTCAAAAATGAAAAAGAAAATGCATTATATTCCATATGATTTAGGCTAAAGGAAAAACGTTAAACACAGAAATCAGTGAAACTGTTCTTTCATGTTGCATCTTATAACAGCTGAATATTCTATATGGCATTTCACAGAAATATAATTTGATTTGAGAACATCTGCAGCAGGCTGGAACACATTTTCCCCTGTACTTGACTTTGAGCTCATTATAGCTCTCAGATGTTCTCACAGCAATCCTGTGACATATTGGAGTGTTACTGAACAAACATCACTGAAGCCTGTGTCTTGAGTAGTGTCAATCTCAGTTGAAAATGTTTCAGCTTTCTTAGCATCAACACTAGAGGAATTTAATTAACCCACTGAAACTTTCAAAATGATGGCTAATGCATGGAAGAAATGAGAAATCAGAGCAGTGTGGGGGTTGGAAGCAGAGCTCGGAAAAGCTTAACCTCCCACAAGCTGATGCCTGCCACCCTCAGCCTGTGCCTCTGCAGTTCATGAGAAGTCCTGATACAGCTGGGCACAGCCTCCCACAGTCTGCCATGAACTCTCTGGCTGGGTACACTGCCCCGTTGGTGATGGAGAAGGTGGAGGTGGCAACTACTGCTGTCACATGCCCCTGGTCCCCACACAAGGTCAGCTTCCAGCCTTTAATAAGCTCTCATCCAGCTGTTCTTGTATTTTCAGTAGGTGGGGCTGGGAGACCAAGGTCAGAAAAGAGCTGTCATCAGTGATATGGTTTTTGCCCTCTGCTGCTATTACATTAAGGAAGCAGCTGGTGAGTTAATGTATGCCAAAGTGCTTTAGAAATTATGAAATGCTTATGTAATTGTTGGGGATAATTGCTACTATTGTTTTTAAAATATTTTTTTATTCCTAGTATGTAGAAAGAGCACTGCCTTGAGCTAGTGAGGGGCAAAGTCCATCAGAAAGCTAAATAGATGGGTGTGAAGGGTCTTAGAAGAGGTCCACTGATGAGACAAGAGATTTGGGAGCTCACAACATGGAGGTTAAGGTTGGCTTCAGGGGTCAGATGAAAGCATGTAGGCCTGTGAGAGCCAGGGATGAGACATGGGACATAGGTATATAAATGACAGAAAAAAAGATAATGCATGAAGAATGTCTTAAGTGATTAAAACTTGAGGAATTTTCTTTGGGCTGGGTATGGTACTCATGTCTGTAACTCAAGAACTCAGAAAGCCGAGGCAGAAGACTTGTGACAAGTTTGACACCAGCTTGGGCTAAAAAGTCTCAAAAGAAAAGAAAAGAAATAACAATAACTGAAAAGTTTTTCTGTCATATGCAAATTATACTTATCTCTTGGTAGTGTTTGGAGACTTGGTCTGGGGCATCGATCACACTCTTATTATACGATTTGGTTCAGGTTTTTCTCAAAGATCTTTCAAAGTTCCTTTCATGTCTGCTCTTTTATACATATTGACAATAGTGAGCAAAATGCACAATTACAATAATACTTTTGCTAATTTCTATACTCATGTTTGATAGTTTAAAAATCACCCGGTGATATTGGTAATCCCTGAACATATGAAGTGCCATTACTTTTATGAAAAGAACCAAAAGAAAGGAGTGCTTAGATATCAAAGAAACCTCAACTATGCAGGACTGGTCAGCTAGCTGTTATGTAGAGATGTAGAGAAAGTAACACCTGTCTGCTGAGATGAGTACCAGGAGATGTTTACTGAACTAGTTTCTACAGACTATCTGATAACTTTACCAGTCACGGCTTGAGCGATTTGTGGAGTGGGCTGGCTGGAAATGCAGGTTTGGTGGTTGAAGTTAGAAAGGAAACTGAAGAATGAGGGACAGTGAATAGAGCCTTTGTCTGCTAGAACCTGACCTGCGAAGGGCAGAGAATTCTGACCCACTTCATTCTCAGGTATCATGTGAGTTCATGGGGTTCAAAACTCCTGTCACTAGATCCAGAAACAGGAGTTCATATATGTCTCTGAATCCAGAAATAGGAAGTCAAAGAATGCTGTCATGTAGCAGTTTTCCACAAATTGCAACATTCCTTCCAGGGGTGTGTGTGTGAGGAAAAAAGACATCTACCTCCCATTCCTGTTGCCATTCTGTGTCATTATGGTCTGTATCACCTCAAACTATCAGCTAAGGTAAAATTCTAGATCAATTTTTTTCTTGTCAGGGATTTGGTCACAGCATTAAGTACCTAATCTAAGGATTGAACAATGGCAACGTCTATCACAAAAGCAGAAGGATATATACAGGGACATACACGGCTTATTGCATATCTTACTAGTGATGGAATATTGTAGGACTGGGATGATTTTATCTTCCTGAAATGACTGGGTTCCTTTGGTTGCTTTCACTGAGGACTCCAATTAAATATGAAAAAACTCTTGGTAACAGTTGGGGTTTGAGGGATGGTCAGAATGAGGGTGAGGAAATGATCGGGGGGCTACACTCTACAGCTCAGTGTGCCTGTGAAGAATGACCGCAGCAGTAGAAGACCTCAGAGAAAGGTCATAAGCCATGAAGACAGGGAGAGTGTTTTAAAGATTGACTGTGGAAAATCTTCAAAGCGTGGCCTCTTTGTTTGCTGGTGAAATTCTAGGCCCACATGGCTACAAGGTGTGAGGGCTGCGAGGGAAGACTTCTGAGCACCTTGTCTCTGCTAGGGAACTTCACAAACAGGGCCTGAAGCTGCAAGTCAAAGGATTCTTAGTCACATTGTCTGTATAGGCTGCAGTTCCACCATCTCAGACACATTTCCATTAGGTAGTCTACCACTACAGAGCACAGCACTATTGCAATAACATCTATTTCCAGGATTATGCAACATAAATTTGGATATTGGGGACCATATAACTAAGTCAATATAAGTAAGAATTCAAAGTAATCAGGTCCCCCCAAAGAAGTAAGACTATTTCAGTTGATTACACACATTAATTTGGTGTGAGATGCCAATCATTCAATGCAGTAAAGATATCTGACTTAACCTCTCTAAAATTTCACAATCCTGTTTCACAGCAATTATGACATCTAATTTTGTTTGATTCAGGGTCTCACACTTGTTTAGGCTAACTTTGAACTCAGGGCAATCCTCCCATCTTATCTCCCGATGGTTGTGATTACAGAGACAAGCCACCCTGCCCAGATCAGCCATACTATTTTTGAATATAAAAATTAAATGTAATTTTGTTGTATTTTTATAAATTAAATATCATAGCTTTTATTTTTAATAGAATAAATTTAATTTATTTTCAGATCTTAGGCTAAGCCAGATTGGTAGACATTCACTATAGTTAGAATTTCTGTTGAGTTTCACATTCAAGAAATTGCCTTTGACTTCTATAATTATATGAAAATTATTCTTCAACCTCATATTCCCTTTATATATGTCAACAGATGAGACAGAGCAAAATCATGTTTTTCTCAGGGAGTTCCTTATAGCTACAGCTCAGAATCAAAAATACAGGGGGTTATTAATGAATATAATATGAACTCAAATATTAATTTACCTGCTCATATTATTGCATTTAAAAACTTTTTCAGTCTCAGGGGAAATAGATGAGATATCCTAGACAACTGGAAGCGTAGAGAGGGGATTAAAGGGAGGTGGGAAGAGAACATGAGGGAACAGGAAGGTAGAACTGGGGGGAGAGATGGAGAGGGAAAACAATGAAGTATATATCTTGATAGAGAAAACCATTTTGGGGCCCAGCTAAGACTCTAAGTAGTAGTGGAGAGGGTGCCTGAACTGGTCTGTCCCTGTAATCAAATTGATGACCACACAATTTTTATCATAGAATGTTCATCCATCAAATAGTGGAAGCAGATGCAGAGATCTACAGCTAAGCTCTGGGTCAACATCTAGGATTCCAGTCAAAGAGAAGGAGGAGGGATTATATGAGCAAAGGGGTCAAAATCATGATGAAGAAACTTACAGAGACAGTTTACTGGACCTTCTGGGAGCTCACTGACTCTGGATTGACAGCAGGGGAACCTGAATGGGACTGAACAGTGGTGTGGCTTGAGCAGTTTTTGAGGACTTTGGCAGTGGATCAGGATTTACCCTGTGTGCATGAATTGGCCTTTTGGAATCCACTCTCTATAGAGGAATACATGCTCAGTCTTGATTCAGGGCAGAAAAGATTAGTCCTGCCTCAAATTGATATTCCAGACTTAGTAAATTCTCCACATGGGGCCTTTTATCTTCTTTGAGTAGATGGTGGTTTGGGAGGTGAAGTTGGTGGGGGCTGAATGGGAACTGTGATTGGTATGCAAAAAAATTATTAAATGAAAAAATGTCAAAAATTTCAATCTCTACACCAAATAGAGAAATCTTATTTATTTTATGGTAGTTAAAAGTCACACCAGAATTAATGTAAGTTGTGCTGAAGATGAAAAGCATTTTTGCACAAGTTCTAAGTATATAATTAATATTAATAAGGTACATTCTGATTAAAGTAGTTATATTTGATGAAGTATGAGAAATTACAGTTAACCACTTACTTTCATGGGTGACAAAGGAAATAATTACACTGTGGTTGGTAATTAGATATCAATTTTAGATGATAAGGAGAAATAAGAAATCACATTTTCTTATATGTGTATTGGACAAAGGAAAGGAGCTGTAGAGAGATGGAAAATATAGACGGTGTGAGTATAGAACATCTTGTTTTGGACACATAATGATGGACTGCAGAAAATGATTACAAATTTAAAACTACACGTTGCTGTTGGAGTCTCTTGGCCAGCTGATGGGGTACTCTTCCATTCACAATTAAGAGTGAAAAGCTGCGTTCTGCAGCATCTCATCCTATCTCAGGTCAACACAAGCAGCAAGAATTGACCACACACATCTGCTTGACTTACCTATGCTTCATAGGGGTTTTGGACACAGGACTCCTGAGATAAAGAGTTCCTGGCAGAAACCACGCCAGTGGTTCTCAACCTGTGGGTTTTGATCCCTGTGTGGTTGCATATTAGATATCCTGTATATCAGACATTTACATTACAATTCATACCACTGGCAAAAATACAGTTATGAGATAGCAACAAAATTTTATTTGGAGGTCACCACACCATGAGGAACTTTACCAAAATGTCGTAGCATTAGGAATGCTGAGAAACACTATATCACAGGTGTAAGTGAGCAATGAAGCTGGGAGAGTTATAGAGCTTATGATGCTGATGATGAGCAATGCAAAATAACCTCTGCCTAGAAGTGAAGACTTCCACAGTACCTCACCTAAGTGCTTGCCTATGTGGTTTATGTTAGATTCAGGTAATGCTATTCTGTTGTGGCAGCAGTGGGGTTCCCCTCTCTTCTGTTTTAAGGATGATGGTAGGCTCTTCATGTCCCAGATTAGCTACTGTGTCTCCATTTTCCTTAGAAAGTGAATGCTTACAAATTATTGAGAAGTGTTTTACCAAAGAGTGTGCTTCAAAGGAAAAATAGGCTAGCCTTTGGCCAGATAAAATAAAACTTTATTATGATAATGTTATAACAGAAAGCTATGAAAACATAAAAATAAGGCAGAAGTACTGTTTGAAAATCTACACAAATGATGAAATAAATTGTTAATGCATCTCTCAAATATTTATATTTTTCCTAATGTTACCCATCTATTTTAGATAAGGTTATATCCAGCATTACTCTGAAACAAGTTAATCAATCAATCTACCATTCTATTATATATTATAAATGATAATTCTAACTACTGTATAAATTGCTTCCTTATGCTAGGCATTCAAGTCATATAATTTCTAGTCCTCATAAAGTGCCTTTGAAAGAGGTAATGTTACCTCCTTTGGCTTTTGTGCAAATGGGAGACTAAGGGACCCGTATCCCTGGTCCAGCTCACAGAGTAGTAAAGCATCAAATTTTTGACTTGAATTCAAACCTGCCAGGTTCCAAATATCTCTGTAGAATTGCTCTTTACACTGCTTCTCACTGACTTCTGGATGGGGCTATGGAATACTGGTAAGAGGTTCAGAGAATCAGCACCACAAGTGGTGCTAGAGAATTAGATTCTATGCCATTTTTTTTCCTTACTTGTCATTTATAAAACAGGCATCTGTCCTACTGTTTCAGGGCCCTGGGCATTCTCACACTTTACCTCAGAAATTCTTAAAACCATGGGCTGGTGCTTTATTGGTAGAGGAGGTCACTCCTCTCTTGGCAGTGCATTCCGGTAATTCTGGAGTCTGAGGACTTTCTGGGACCTAAAAAATTCTTTTCTTTGTATTCTTTTTTATTACAAACTACAATTTAGGCTCATGCAATTTATGGACAGCCAGACAAAATCAGCCCAATAATAATGGTTTTTTATTTTCATTTCAGTCATTGTCTAAGTAACAGATAGAAATATGTCATCTGGAACTTTTTAACAATATAGTGAGACGATCTGGCAGTTCAAGAGGAATGAATCTTGGGCCCAGACCTGCAGCTGGAGAAGACAATATGAACAAAGACCTCAAATCTTTAAGGTGAATGTAAGGAGATTAGCTTGCATTCCCCCCAACCTTATCCCCTGTTTATACTCACTGGTGAGTTATTAAAATAGTCATTAGAGAAAGCCAAAAACAAAACAAAAAAAACCCTAAAGCTATGTTTACAAAGCTATCGATGCTGCAAGATCCCACCAACAAGTATTTATGGTAGATTATTCATTCTTAAGGGTCTCTATAAACTACTTATTGAACAGGTTGTGTTGTTTCCAGTTAACAAAGCATTTCACTGTAAAGTATATATGTGGGGTTTTTTTCCTGATTAAAATTTCTTATGAGAATCAAGTGTTCAGACTATTTCTCCTCATTCTGTGATTTGAATTTATTTTGTAAACTGTCTCTTGATGAGTAGAAGTTAATTTGTAATGATACAGCAACAGTGGTTTTGCTTTGTTTTTGTATGGTTAGAGAATTTTGCATGTGAATATCATGTTGAATATCAACTCTGTGTGTGTGTGTGTGTGTGTGTGTGTGTATCTATTTTTGGTCTTTCTATGGATTTCATTGATCTATTTGTCTATTTGAACACCAAAACATGCTTATTTGACTGTACATTTATAAAACTAAAGGACAACAAAGGCAGATAGTCAAAGTCTTCTAACTGCCATATTTCAGGAATTAGTTTAGATATTCGAGCTCTCTCAAATCCAATATACATTTTGAAATCAACTTGTCAATTTAAAAAACTTATGTTAGAATTATGTGATCATAATTTTCAGACAGATCAGTTTAAAAAATATATCTTTCCATATTTCATCAGTGACTTAAGACTTCCTTATTTTCTGTCATAAATTCATTGTCATACTCACTGGGCTGGCATTGCATATATTTTAATTTCTTCTAAAGTAGATTATAGTTCTTGCTCTGTTTGTGTCATGTAAAGCTTATAGCTGCTTTTTGTGCATGAGATTATTTGCCTACATGCTATTGAAGATACATGTAAATACTTATGCATTACACCAAGTCATTCAAGAATGCATTTCAAATACCAAAAAAAAAAAAAAAAATCAAACTGGTATTTTGAATGAATAAGCAAATTAGAACATATTTATAAGTCAGAATACTATTTACCAAGAATAAACACCTCAGTGAGTGAGAGTTGTCATACACAGACCCTCCCACACACATTCTGTAGACTTCTATTTAAAATGAAAATGAACATGAACAAAGTAATCTTGGTGCATAAAAACTAGACAGTGCTTGTTTCTGGTAGAGGTTAGGAAGAAATGATGGCTAAGGAGTACATTTAAACATTCCTAGCTGTGGTTATGTTCTACAGTCTAGGTGAATCAAAGTCATGATAAATGTATCTGTTCTTTTATTTAATACTCGGTTTAAGATGTAGGTATTTTTCTATATGCAAATTTATAATGGTGGGAGAAAATAGAAATAAAAGAAAATAAATAATATAAATAAAACAAATATGGTGCTAAAGACTGAATAAAAAGATTTGTGGTCACTAGACCACTGAGTCCAAATGAAATAAAACTTTAAAGCTGCAACTTATGAAACAGTGTTGTCTTCTGGTGGTTACCTTCACTAGAATTTCTGTCATGGCCATTCTATTGAATATATATATGTACATATATATTCAATATATATGTGTGTATATGTATACATATATATTCAATATATATGTGTATGTATACATATATATATTCACCATATATAATTACCATACCCTCTTCATGAAGATCTAACACTGTATTACTTTTGATTTTAAAACAAAAGAAGAAAGCAGGTGGCCATATGCCTCCATCTTTGGTTTCTACTTTGAAAACAAAGTCTTGTCCTCAAAGGTGCTAGACGGATACATTCCTCTGCAGCATTTCTGATCTCATCCTAATGAGAGCTCCTTAATGAGCACAGATTAAGTTCACTTATTAATATCGCTGATATGTATTTCATCATGCTTTAATACCTGCTGAAAGTAATTTGGCACGTTTACTCTTTCTTTATAAGTACCTGCTATTCCTGAAAGACAAGGCTGGAATATTAATTACAAATTGGCTTTTGCTTTTTCTTCTAAATAAGAATACCACAGATAATTTGTGTACTTTTATTTTATAAATATGTAGCATTGCTCTAGGTGCTTGGAAACTCGTGGGAAAGCAGATCTGCTATATAGTTTTAAAATGCTTATAATGAGTTGCAGCAATGGACAAGGAGACACAGGACTAGAGAATATGTTGGGCTGGATAATTATGTGAGCAAAGGTCTTTAGAAGGAGAGAGGAAACAATTTGATTTTCTCAAAGAGAAAGACACTTTTGAATTGCTTTACAAAAAGAAACCCAAGGTATATATTAAAATAAATGAATGGTTATTGTATTCAGTTAGCAATTGAATCACTGTGGTAGTCTATATAAAAATAGTCCCCATAGGCTAGTAGGGAGTGGCACTCTTAGGAGGTATAGCCTTGTTAGATGAAGTGTGTCACTGGGGATGGCTATAGGGTTTCAAATGCTTAAGCCAGGCCCAATGTCTCTCTCTTTCTGCTGCCTGATGATACAGATGTAGAACTCTCAGCTACTTCTCCAGCACCATGTCTTCCTGATTCCCACCATGATGATAATGAACTGAACCTATAAGCCGGCTCTATGAAATGATTTGTTTTATAAGAGTTATTGTGATCATGGTATCTCTTTACAGCAATAGAAACCCTAAGACAACCACTCTGCCCCTGTCCTATGTGATGGACACTGTTATAGACGCTAGCAAACAGATCGGAGCTCTCAAGAAGCTTATCATAGCTTCAGCACATTCATCAAGGCATGAAAGCAAAACAGTCGCTTACTAGCTTACTTCATTATTTCTTCTGGCTTGTTTCCATCTCATTTTGCTAAAGTAGACTCATAAAAATGAGACTTAAAGATTTGTCTTCATTACTTTTTCATCACTGTGACTGAAATAGCCTGACAATAGAAACTTAAAGATGAAAAGGTTTCTTTTGGCACATGGTATCAGATGGGTACACTCAGCTATAGCAGGGAAGGCACAGTGGAAGAAGCAAAAAACCACTTGGTCCAACTATCTTCACATTCAGTGTCTTAGTTACAGGTCTATTGCTTTCCAGAGACACCGATACCCGGGCAAGACTTATAATAGAAAGCATTTAACTAGGACTTGCTTACAGTTTCAGAGATTTACTCCATAGTTCAGGCAGGGAACATGGTTCACACATAATGCTGAAGCAACTGTTGGCAGGTCTATGCTGATCCACTGGCACAGAAGGAGAGACTAGACCCGGTATGAGTTTTTGAAACACTGAAGAGCCTACCCCCAGTGTCACACTTTCTCTAATAAGACCACAGCTACTCCAATACAGACACACCTCCTAATCCCTCTAAGCTTTCAGTTCTACTCTCTGGTATATAAACATGTGGGAACTATTCACATTCAAACCACTACATTTAGGAAACAGGGAGTGCATAGCTAATGGAATAGGATTTAAAACATCCATGTCTGCCCAGTGACTCATTTCCCCAGTGAGTCACCATATCCTACATGTTTCACAATCTTCCCTAATAATGCCACCAGCTGAGGACCAAGTGTCCAAACACATGAGCCCATGGAGTACCTTTTATATTCAATCAAGTTTAAAGATTATTTTCTTCCCTATTATTTATTTATAATGTAACAGACACTGTGATAGTCTGATCAATGTAGTGACTATCAGTTCTACATTCTGGCCCCACATTGCATTCCCACATTTACCCTGTCTATGAGTCAGCAATCATTAAGCCTATATTAAGATATAAAGGCTGATAAGACAAGGGGTTGTCTAGCACAGTTAACAGATATAAAATTGCTGTTCTGTGGTATCTACTGGGACTCAGGTTCTAAGGGGAAATGTAGAAACTGGTTGTAGTACAGAAGTCAGAACATAATGTAAGAAGATGGTAATATTTAATAAGTTTTCCTTGTCAAATTGGGAGGCTATTCTAGAAGCAGGAGAAAGCATGAGAGGTTCATGGAGCCCCATCTATGCTGAAGTTTTGCCCTTAACTGTTCACCTTCCCTGGCACATCAGGGCTCATCGGTTGTCCTGCTCCACCTCCAACAATGAACGATAAGAGCATTTAGTTCTGATCACAAATGTTGGTGCTCAATTAGACTGCCCAATTTCTTTCCTATTTCTCAAACAAATAATCCCATTATTTTTTCTCATTTCCTTTGCTTCCTAATGCCAAATACTAAGACTGGGTTTACCAATGCCTTGAAAAAAATAGCACACTTCACTTAGTCAAGTTCTTTTCCTAGGTAAAATCTTACAGTTTCACTTTTTTCATCCTCAAGCTCTGCATTACAGTTGTTTTCTTTTCTTTTCAGGGTGTACTGTAATTTAATCTTGCCTGATTTATGAAAGAGAAAGTTTAAGGATAACATCACTTGTACTTTTCAAATGAAACCCGACTAATTCTGATAGGATTTTCTGAGCAGGATTTACACTTTTTTTTTTTGCTCTCATATTCTCTATGGCATAAAAACATTGTAAGGTAAGGTGCCATAAATAGCAAGTTATAATATATTAATAAGTTGCTTACACACACACACACACACACACACACACACACACACACACACACACACACTATTAAGAAGAAATAGACAGGAAGCCACCTGAAATGTATGAATGTAGAGTACTTAGATTCACTATTCAGAATGTTAACCTACAGGGGAATATTTCCTGTTCTCCAGTCATACCAGCTTGTACTACAGAACCCAGCGTCTATTACCAGGCCATCTGCTTGTTTCTCATTTTATCTTTGAGAAATAATTTGGCAATCTTTTTTTTTAATAATTGATAATGCTGAAAATTATACTAATGCTCTTGCAGAAGTCTGGGCTTACCAAAATAAAGTCCAATTCTATATCTAAACTGCTAGAAAATCTATTTCCATTTATGTCATGGACACAGACACATCCTCTTCCTGATATGGAAATGGAGAGATGAGGGTAGAACACTGAAGCAATGAGAAGCTGCTTGCATTTCAGTTCACATGACACAAACCAAGTTTATAGATGCTAATAAACTACCAAGTCAGAAAAAATTTCCTTGAGATAGATATTTTTACATTGAATGTATGTAGTGCCATCTACAATTTTTTTTAGTTACAAACCATCTTAGGGTATTGCAGATCATTGGTAAGGGCAAGAACACTCTCTGAATACTGAAGACTCAGTCTATGATAATATGATTAGTTACACTAATAATGCTGCTTAGGCACTGTCTTCTAATTACAATATTATAAATATTAATGTCACAGCCTTTCTGTTTGATTGCCACTCATGGAGTCATTCATCATGATATTTTCCTGGAACCTACTTTGTAGATTTTATTTCTTTTCCTCTTTCTCATTACTGAATTTGCAATCACACAGATTATTCTTCAAGAATTTGTTATTTTTGGCTATCTGTTAGGCTGTGGACAGTGATTTTTCTCAAGAACACTGCCCAGTTACATGTTGTATCCCTCAGTCTTGCTGAGACTCCCACCCTCATCCAAGGCGGCACACCCAGGGTTTTTGTTTTCCATTCTTTTTCATGTGACCCGTTTCAAGTTAAAACTCATGTGAATTATTTAATGCTTCCTTAAAGAATCTTTTCATACCACCTCTCTCTCTTTTTTAAAGTTAATTATTGATGTAGTGACAAGCTGAAAAGACTAAGAATTATAATTTTTTTTCCTCCCCTCATTCAGGACTCAAATATCTTCCGACAATGGTTGTCTATTTAGAATAATACAAAGGAAACACAAAGACAAAATGCTGAAGGTTGTTTTAGAAAAGAGTTGCTCAAATCACTGTATTATAGAAAATGTAAATGTAGTGTATATATCTCAGAAAATAGCTATTAGAGAGAAAGTTAGGCTGCAACCTTTCGAGCCCAGGTTTAACCACACTGCAGAGGCAGTTACAAAAGATACTGATTAGATTTTAATTTTAAAAATGGCATCATATTATTCAGGACTCCAGTGATTTGATTGTCTTGAAAATAGAAAGGTAATGTTATAATCTCCAGAGCTTGTGAAAAAAATAAAGAAACCCCCAGCTTCCCGTTGGAAAGAATACAAGTCATTAGTATAGTCCACAAAAACTCATAGGTAGTTCATGCTACAGAGTCCATCGTTTTCTTTTATGTGACCTTGAGTTTTATCAGAAGATAAAACTCAGAGACCTCTTGTACAGCTGTAATCAAGCCTGCTTCAGAATGATACTACTGTAAAACACCAACATCAAACAGGCACTATCCTTGGTACCATTGAGTAGTGTGGCACTGTAAATGATCTTAAAAGAGAAATGAACCCAAGCCAAGTTCTTCATGGTTAACACAAGAGAGACCAGAACATACCTGTCCCGTGAGCTCAGCAATACGTGGAACTGGTTTCCCTTTCTGATGACTCATAATGGCTGGACTCTGCCCATCCCAGTCTGCTAACTCTTCAATGCTCTTCAGATAAAGCAGGGCTTTGAGGCCAGTGCAGTAATCTTCAATCACAGTGAAGTCCTGATTCTGAATAGCGCTACATACCTAGGGAAGGTAGAATGGGAAAACATCAGGCCAAGAGCCCTCTCTTTAGACTCACATAACCTTCAGTCATTTAACAAATGTTCATGTGCCACATCTGTTGTAGCATAGCAGAGTGTAGCTGGATGGGAATAGAAGTGGGTGACAGGTGGGGGAGAGACCAGAGAGACACAGAAGAACCTCAAGAGATGCTGAATTCTTTCTTTCACTCTATGCTGACATTTTCACAGGTGTGAATACACACTGCAAAGTATAGGAAATTATATATTGTAAACATGTGCAGGTGACTGCACACCAGACATACTTCCATACAGATGTTAAACACTTTTGCCTATGGTTGCATTTTGGCAAACATAGACACTTCAGCCTTCTTCTTTTTCCTCTCTTTTGACACTACTGCCAATGAGCTCTTCTCAATCCTTAAAGTGGCAAAATGCCTCTCTAGTGTTGGTGGTGAACCTTTTGACATTCAGGGTTTTACTTTACAAGCCCATGCTTGAGAAATAGATAGTTGAATGACAAATGGTCAACAAAAATTGAACTCAAAAATATTTTCCTAATGTTATAAGTTTGTGTTGGGCATAATTTACAGCTATCCTTGGTTTCAGATGGGCTGGGCACACTGACTGACTAGTGCCTTTTTTTATGATTTTTTTTCTGTTTTTGAGGTTGTTTCTGTCTGTATCCAGCTAACAACAAACCATACTTCAATCTTTTAATTATTACCTTTTCAGGGAGGTTCCAGGATCCCAGAGCAGGTTAGGCATTCCTTTACATACAGTTATCTTTGATTTATAATTAATGTATGATTATATGTTTAGCAGCTCAGTCCTTAGCTTCATGGAGGCTTAATAACAGAAAATTGTATTTATTTGGGTCACTATATTATTTTCATCAACTACCACATAATCTGTCACTTACTGTTTTCAAAGAATTGGATGAGTGATTATTAAGAAAACTTTAGAGTGAACACATCATAACGTACAAATAAGTTACCTTAGAGTTGAAGAAGAAACGGAAATCATCATCTTTCCTAACCTGTATCAAATGCACCCACCAAAGCAATCATCCAAATAAAACTAAGAAAATCCCAATTAACTTCTATTTTATTTTTCCAGATGTTGAATACCTACTACATCTGACCAATGTGTTTGGGCCACTGTTTCTAGTACACCCTAACTGAGACCCGCATCTGCAGATATCAAGGTACACACATAAAATGGGAATAATTCCCTCATTTTGCGATATACTTTAAATAAACTCCAGATGATTTTTATACTCAAGACAGTGTAAATACTGTGTGAACTGTTCTCAGGCTTTTCCTTTTGGGGAAAAACAGTCTATAGATGCCCAGGACTGTTGTAAAACATGCCCTCAAGTGAAGCATTTATCTAGTTATTCTTTATCAATAGAAATTCAGAAATCAGATATTGGGGTGAGAATCTGACTGATCGGAGATGCAGAGAATCCACCAGTGACCTCCTATCCATTTTCTTCCTAGTCCAAAAATGCATAGATCCTCTTTCAATCTTGCCTTATTACTTCATAACTCCTATCTGTCCTCAGTCCTTCAAAACTTCTATGGTTAATTTTTGTCAGCCAATGGATAGCTCTGCCCCCTGAATCAAAGCAAATTTTATTGTCAAAATGCAATCAAAATATCATGCAATGCACTTGTGACTATTTCCATATATTTTCAGTTTCTGATCAGCTTAAATAGTTGGTGAAGAATCTATAACCTAAATGGTGAGCTGTGGATATCAAAGGCCTGGCAATGGTAGCTGATTGAAAGGAGTTAGGTCAAATATAAATTAAAATCACCCAAATGGGTACACAAATAAGATTCTATTTTAAAGTCTTTTAAAGCCTTCTAGGCTATTGACTAAATAAACTTTACTATAATATATACTATATATTATATATATTTACTATAATGTATACATTATAGTAAAGTTTATTTACTAATTACTAATTAGTATTAGTAATATATACTAATATATACAAACATCTATATTGTATATATATATATATATTACTACTACTACTGGGTAACTAAAAATATTAGTAAGTTGGTTTACAGAAATTATTAGAATATAAGATGATCCAGAAAGAGGAATAGAGAAGGGGATAGGAAGTGAAAGAGTAGGAGAGGGAGGCTGTACTGGAGGATGGAAAGGGAAAGGACTGGGGAGGTAAGAGGAGGGAAAGGCAAGGGGAAGCGGAGGGCTGGGCGGTCGCAGCAAAGATAAAAGATCCAACTAGCCAAGATTCCAGAGTATCCATGACGCCTGTGCTATGTAAGAGGCAGCCAAGCGTGGACTCTTCTAGATACTTCAAAGATTTAAAGGAAGGCTAAGGAAGTGAGACGGTCAAGAAGGACACTAAGCAGAAAAGATGCAGGGGTGAAAGTTCACAGGAAACTCAAAGCTGAGAACTGAGTCCCAGATTTAGCAATTCAAACCACACTAGAGGTGATTGCATTCATAGAGAAGAGGCTCTGTCCCGGGCTGGAAGATATTTTGTTTGGGGGCCAAGCAATGGATAAGGAATGAGAATAGGGACATCCTGTACTCATAGGTCACCTAGTTTCTGTTAGGGCAAAAACAGGCATAGGGAATATTGTTTACATAGCTCTAAAGTTTATTTTATAAGCTATGTTTAAATAGATAAGGGAAAGGGATCTTAGGAAGGTCAAATTAGGGACGAAGGTCCGTGTGGTGTGGAAGCTTACTCATTGTCACACAGGACTGATGACTACATTAGACTCATGGCTGCACAGGACTCATTTAGTGTGGTATACGTAGAGACAGAGGAAAAGCCATATGGAAGTCATAATAATAGTCATTCCTAAACTGTTACAATAAACATGTTTAGAAACATTTGATCTTTAAGACCAATATGGCTACCATAAAAAGAAAATCCATGATGATGGAAAAACATAATAAATATTTTCATTTGTCTTCTAGCTTGCATAGAAAACATGAAAATAAATGACAAATGAAACCCCCACAAAGCAGAAATAAAAGATCCTAATTTCCAGTATTTAAATGTGATTTATTTCTATAAGGTAGGGAAAAATATAAGATTCTACTTCTTAGTCATAGCATTGATAAACTTTTTCAAAATTGATGATGATTTTGTTTTCAGAGCAATTTTGAAAGCCTTATAATTTCCTCCACAAGTTGTCTTGCAATTATTTTTAGCTGTAAAAAGCAACTAACACGTTTATTAATCTTCCTTGATTGTGCTAAGATTATAATTTTATAATATATGTTTTTGCTATAGTATGAGCACAGGCACATAAGATATTTGATTTTTTGAAAATTACATCATGTCTATGACAATGTGTGATGTTCATAATTCTTTGGTAAAAAGAAATAAAGAACTATTTTCAAAAGAATGAACAACAAATATAACCTTACTCATTCTAGTCTTTTTTCAGAGAGAAAAATATAAAAGCTATTAATTCTCTTAATCCAAAAGCATAACATTTGCATAGGGCACACTCAGTCAAGATGTGAATAATCAGAGTGCAGACTTGGTTTCTTTGAAGTTCTAAAGTACATGGTGGAGTCTACAACGTTAGTGTTCTACAGAATTGGGATCTAGGTCATGTATGAGAACTGAAATTTGAAGAGGTAAAAGAAACTATATTCCATCAAGTGGTTGGTGATAGAAGCAGCAATGGAGTCTGTAGGCAGATGTATACTCTGGAAAGGACCAGCTGCATATACACACAAACATAAGGCAATGTTCACACTATTCATTTCTTAATTGATCTATTTCATTTTTTACTGTCTAATAAGATTGAATGTAGTATTTTTTTGTAGGATTTTCTGGTACTAGGTGTTGGCATCATATTGTATCTGACCTGATATGATATCACATCTACCTAGTTAGCTGGCTGATGTCTGTGAATAGAGAGACTTCCTGCCTCATGGACTCAGTGGATGTGAAGAGTGGCGAGAGGCAGCAGTGGGCAAGAGGCATGGGGCATGAGACACTTGGACTGTTTCTACATAGAAGGACTTTATTATTATAACAGAGAGGGGGAGGGAAACAGAAAGAGGAAGAGAGAGATAGAGAGCACTCTTAGGAGGGAAAAAACAAGAGAGAGAGTAAGCCCTGGGAATCCTTAAATGGGGCTTGATCTCAGAATGCAGGCATGGTATGGCTTCAGAGGGTAGAGCAGAATATTAACCCTAGGAATTTTACACATTGATATTTTCTTTAAAAATTTTTAAGTTTGGGCTATGTCTCAGTGGTAGGCATTTGCTTGGCAAGAACACAATTCTGGTGTATTAAAAAAAAAAAAAAAACATAATACACATGAACCTATCTAGAAATTTCTTTTTTCTTTTTCTTTTTTTTGTATTTCCAAGGTAATATTTTTTATTATTTCTGTAGTGTCTGTTGGCCTCTGATGCATCAACAAATCAAGGCATATACTTTAGAATACTGTGAAACCAGTGTTGGATTCTACATTGTGAATCCCATGATAACCAGAATGATATAAACTCATAGAGATCCATCTGCTTCTGCCTAGCTAGTGCTGGATGGAAATTTCATAGTAAAGATTTTACAGGTTCTCAGTGTGATATTGGATGCTGTTGAACCACATTTAGACTAGTTTTTAGTATGAGTAAAGGTCAATATCATCTACATATAAAATACTGGCAGCAAAACAATTTTTTTCAACAACCATATTTTTCTCTTATCTCTATTATTAACATTTTCACAGCCCTTAAAATAAATATCATTTACAAGAATCTGTGGCTAACAAGACAAAAACAATTTTTTGATTATGTAATACTACAAGGAAATGCATTTCGGGATTTATCATTAGGAACTGAGCTTCATCTGGAGAATGTGACCTCAGAAACTGAAGAGCTTAGTGAGGTGCTTGTGGTATCAACTCTTCATGGAGGGTGAATAATTCAGATACCAATGTAGAGCTTCTGCACCTAAACGAGTGTATTTTACATGACATTGGTTAATTGTTTAGTAGCATTGATCAATGGCTGTTCACAAATATGTTTAGGATAGCTAGTAGCTTCTTAGTGGCTAAGGCTGGTATATTTTTCTTCACAGCAGGGTTTCAAGTACATTATGATGATGATCATTGCCACCATCATTACCTTTATAAGGGTGAGCGTCCCCTAGTAAGCTATTTTAAATAGGGGATTGTAAGATCCTCAGTAGGACCAGGCCCATGTGAGTGTCTTGGAGGTAAACGGTAGTTGCCTGTGGAATGGGGTTTAAGGTATGTCATAAAGCTTTCTCTGCATCAGCAACTTTCTCTGGGGGTCTGACATAGTGCCCTAGATTTTTTTACTCTGAGTGAAGACACACTTTATTAAAGACCCATCAGTGAAAAGTAATGTATAAATACCTGGGAAGTGACAGAGAGTTAAGGGCCTATTCCTTTTCCACAA
Organism: Sigmodon hispidus; assembly: GCA_004025045.1. Classification (NCBI taxonomy): domain Eukaryota; kingdom Metazoa; phylum Chordata; class Mammalia; order Rodentia; family Cricetidae; genus Sigmodon; species Sigmodon hispidus. The sequence goes on along the minus strand of PVIH01000179.1, from coordinate 326,215 downwards.
TTTCTCATTATGTAAAATTAAATTAACAGTAAATTATTAATTGATAGAGATTTATGTCTTAAAAAGTTCCTTTCCATGCTCCATTTCTTTCAGCAGTGAGAATAAACCTCATTTAGACAGAGGAAGAGGTCATAGTCTTTCCTTAAAAATGGAAAGAGATTGGATTTGAAGTATCACTTCTTAAAGTCAAATCTATTTTTATGACATAAGAAGATAAATGGTGAACATACAAAAAGAAGGCAGGCATGTGGTTTTAACCCCTGTGAAGTGGAGACAAAAGAATCAGTGGTTCAAGCCCATTCTCTGAGACACAGGGAGCTTTAAGGCTACAAGAGACTCTGGCTCAAGATAAAAACCCAACACAATCAAACAAGAAACAATATATAAAGCTAAAATAGACTACCTGAGTTAAAGTTAATTCTTAGATGCATATTTGTTAGCTTTCGTCACATCAAAGTAGAGATTAAAATATTTTGCACATAGAAAACTAAAGGCAATATGCTGACACGTTTAAAACAATAGCAGCTGCTTAGAAAATTAGGCATGGATTAGTCAGAATAGGCATGGATTAGACAGGATGCAATTTTTAAATTTAAAACTGTTTAATTTAATGTCATAGAAGAAGGCTGTTATTCTTGTTTATACTTTCATTAAGTTATAAAAATAAAAGCTTTGATATTGGTCATTTATGTCTGGAGGCTGTTTTCACTGGGGTTGTATCATTCCTTATCTGAGTCACCTCACCTCTTTCCAGTCTGAACGAAGTGTAGAATTCTTGCTGTAAACATTTACTTGGCTCTTATTTGTGTGTGTGGAAACTGAAAGTCAGACTGATAGACAGCACTAAATTATATTGGTACAAGTTCAGTAGTATAGAATTTAAAATATCTAAAAATTGTCAAATGAAAAAATTTTGCATGCTCAAAGAAACCAGTTTTCTTTTAAGTATTCAAGACAATTTATAAGAAGCTATTAAGTCTAATTTCAGAGTATCATTCTTAGCAAGTAATCTGGCAAAGAAATACTCTCTCTATACAATCTGAGCACCCTGAGACCCACTTGGTTGGGCTTTTCAAATGAGAATTAGAAATGTGCTGAAGTTCTAAAATGAAGATCTTGACCTCTGAGATATAACTCAGATAACAGAATGACCATAATTATACTTTATAAATTTCTTATTGCACAGCCAGACAAGCTACCACCCAGATCTTAGAAATCCATGCCTTCAGGCATCAGGCTAGTAAGATTCATGTTCACATTCAATTCTCCAGTACTCTCAAAGTTTCCATCAATTCAGGAGTAAAATTAATATTAAAGAGTAAACATATTCTAATATTAGAGAGAATGCAAATGCGACAATGGTCCTTACATTCCCATCTACAAACTGTTCCATAGCTTTCAAGGATTCCAGTCTCTTCCCATGAATACCGTCTACTTATGAAACGTGGATTAAAAGGTAACAAGAAATCATTTTTAAAATATTTGTTTATGTGCATGCTTTGTCTTGATATGTACATGTGAATGAAAGTGTTGAGGAGGTGAGAAGCTCTTGTCTGAGCCCTGGAACTGGAGTGCAAATATTTATGAACTCCCTGATGTGGGCTCTGAGTACTTGGTTCCTCTGCTATATTAGAATATTAACCACTGAGCAGTCTCTCCAGGCTCCCATCTAGTCAGTCTCTGAAACATTCTCCAGAACAAAATGATCTATCTTACTAATCTATTATGATAAAAGATTAAATTGTTTAAACAATGTCAAACATCTGAAATATTTTACTAAGTGTTTTAGTTTCCAAAGCATAATGTCAATAGGTCAGAAAGATTTGGGTTATGATTTATTGTCCAAAAAATGCACAAAATAACACCAAAAGAAATTATTTTTTTTTGTTTTACACTTGCACATCTAGCTTTCATATTTTCTAGATTCAGAGTGTAGAAAAGTTAAAGGCTGTGTCCCATTAGGTGACATTGCTCATCAGGAGCATCATTGGCTCCCATCCTGTCCAAACCTGCTTGTGCCATAGCCTTATATCTGCTGACTTCACATCAGAGAATGGTGTGGCACTTGGATAAGAATAGTCCCCATGGGATTTTATATTTGAACACTCGGTCTATAGTTAGAAGAACTGTTTGAGAAGGATTAGGAGGTATGGCCTTGTTGGCAGAAGTGTATCACTAAGGGTAGAGGTGGATTCTTAGCTTTCAAAGACTCAGGCCATTTTGAATTAGCTTTCTCTGTCTCTTGGTTGTGTCTAGAGATGAGAGATCTCAGTTATTGCTCCAGCACCATGCCCACTTGCTTGCTGCAATCCTCTCTGCCAAGATGGTCACAGACTCCAACCTTCTGAAACTGCAAGCACCAAATTAACTCTTCTATAGGCTGCTGTGGTCATAGTCTTATCACAGCAATAGAAAAGTAACTAAGATGATTGGGAAGTGTGATGTCCTATTTATAAGTGATAAAACCCAAACTTAAAACTGAACCAACCCAAATTCACAAGGTTAGTAAGGGCCAGGGCCAAAAATAGGACTCAGAATTCCTGATTTCTGCAGACACTCTTGTGCATCCTTATTTAGAAAAACTTCTGTATTTACAGTGGCAAAGGTATTGTATAACATGAATCCTCATTGGTTTTTAATAAGAAACCAGAGTTAGATATTGGGGTAAAGGCTGAAAGATCAAAGAAACAAAGGAACAAGTCATATCCCCTTTTCACCTCTACAACTCCTCAGCCAAAAGGAGGAGATCCTGTCTCTAAAATTTTTTAAGCTGAAAAGACTGAGTTCATGTCTCCTCTAGCCATATATTCTTTTCTCTGCCCAGCCATGTCACTTTCTGACTCAATCTCTCTAGTATTGGGATTAAAGGAATGTGTACCTCCTAAGTACTAAGAGCAAGACCATGGGATCCCATTTCCTGGGATTAAAGGTATGTGCCACCACTGCCTGGTGTCTGTGGCTAAGTAGTGGCTGGCTTTGCCCTCTGATCTTCAGGCAAGCTTCATTGTTAGGGCATACACAAAATATCACCACAGTCTTGTACATGCAGAAAAGAGCTTCATAATATTTTTCATCAGAAGTATCTTACTGCAAAATAATTCCAAGAGCATTGATCAATAATGGCATAAGCCCACAAAAATTTATCTTTTAAAAGTCTCCATATTTGTATGACTTACATGAATATTTACTACTGAAACCCAAAACAAACCTTTGTCGTGCTGGAGAGTTAGTACAATATTCAATTCCACATTTCCCTGTCCACTGATTAATAACATCAAAGTGTCTAGTGGCATATAATTAGCAATTCCTACCTCAGAGCTGAGATTCTGACCAGTACTGACAAACATACTTTTAAAAATGGTGAATAATAAATATTGTTGAAGTAATAATCTGAATAACAATATCACCCTGTGAGCCTCTGGTACTACATAAACATGGCATTGCTTGCTAGAATTCATGAATAAAAGCACCAAATTACAATTTTATGAAAATATAGGTAAAAAGACAGCCCCTGGAGATACATATTATTTAGCGAGCTGGATTGAGATATATTTGTATATTCACACAACACCAGGACTCTTAGTTGTTCTATCACATTAGTTTCCATTTGTTGGAGCTGTACAACATCAAAGCCATGATGTCCCTCTATATTGCATTTAGCAGTAATGTAGCAGACGATGAGGAGAAATCAAAGTGAGAGTTTCTAAGTAGATTTCTGGCAATTGAGACAGCAGGCTCTTTCATCTGCTCAGTAACTATGGTAGTGCATTGATTTCAACTCCTTCTGAGATCTCAAATGCTTTTATATTCTTAGGTCTCTCAAGCAATACCCCCCATCCCACCCCATGATCAAATTCTAGCATTCAACAGAATCCCGTCTTGGTTCCCTCAAAAGGAGAAGGCTTATTTCAGCTTTGCTACAAAACTACACTGGATCACTAAGTAAAATAGTTGTCCAAATGTCACTCTATTAAGAAATCTGGCTTTGAGTTCACTTTTCTATGTTCTGACCACTGCAAATTGGATTGGAAGGAAAAGAACAACAACTCGTCCCACAGATGTGGCTTTTTAAAGGTTCAACTCAGTATAAAAGCCTGATGTGAAAGCAGTTCTGCTTGTTAAATATTTTTAAGGTTTTTTTTAAATGATGACTTATTAATAAATTCTAATCATATAGAAGTGACTTATCCTGTTTTATTTCAGTATATCCTGTTTTTCTTCACCCATGCTGTTTACCTTATTTAAGCTCTGAAATTATAGTATGTCTCATAATTCAAAGTATATGAATTCCTTCCTGCCCAATCAAGAAAGGGCTTTTTGGAGTCCAAGTATCCATTTTTCAATGTCAGTCTGTGGCTATTCTTCATCTAATTAATTTTTTAATTCAAGTTCAACTAAAGTGAGGTTAAAGAGAATAACGTGTTTTAAAAATATATCTTACTGAGATCCAAATCACATTTGGCCAATTAGATTAACATTATCAGCTCTCCAAGGCATGACAGGTAACAGGTTATCAATTCAGCTGCCACTCTGAAGTGCCTACAGTACTGAACGCAGCTGTACTTTGGTAGTGATGTGTTTTAACTGAGGATTGATTACTCAAAGGGCTGTACTCTGCAGGGAAAGCCTTCCCTGTCCCTTTCCTTCTATGTCCTTTACAAATTGAGCTCCTCCTGGATTCAGATCTCAATAATAGCCCGAATGAATCGAGAAATAATAATAATAAAAGAATCAGATAGAGGCACAGTACCTCTAGCCTTTCATGTGAGTCTAGAGGTAAATTGGGCAAGCCCAGCTCAACATGTGGAAGTGAAGAATGGTGATTGCTCTTTCGTATCTTCAAAGACAGTACTGTTGATAGTTCTGCCTCCCTATGGACATAAATACAGTTCTAAAAAGAGTACTGCGGCCCCAGAGTTCATAAGCCAACAGGCTTCTGGGAACGCCATTCTTTGGCCATGGCTGTGGCTGCAGTTTGTGAAAGTTTGACCAATTTGCTCCATAGGCAGTAGAAATTCTAGTAAAAGAGTTTCTCATCTTCCTTGGTCAGACTTTAGTGTAGCATCATTTGTTACATTTATCATCCACCATTCTTCAGGGATAGGTGGTAGGGTAGGTCTACCTGGACGACTGCATGCTTAGCTCCTGTCATGAAGGACGTAGAACAAGAAAAAGAAGCCACACATCCAAACAATAGCTATCATGTGACTACCATCAGAAAAGACTCCTTTTCAACAGAGTCAGCATAGTGTGGAAGACATGATTTGTTATATTGTTTACTAAAACATCACATAGACTGTTGATCACTGAAGGAAAATAAAGGTAGTAAAATTGGGGCTGGAGAGATGGATCAGCGGTTAGTAGCACTTGCTGGTCTTCCAGAGGACCTGGAGTCTTTTCCCACAACCATCTTGGTGCCTCACAACCATCTTTAAGTCAATTTTCTGGGGATCCAACATTCTTTTTTGACCTCCATAAGCACCATATGCCTGTAATGTACATACATACAGACAAAACATCTATATGTGTAAAATAAAAATAAATAAATCTTTAAAATAAAATGATATCAAGATACTGTTAGTAAATGAAAAACATTATTCTCTTATCAGTCATAATAAAAGCACATCTCCACCAAGTTAAACAACTACAACAGAAACTACAGAAATCCACACTGATACGTTTTTTAAAAAATTTAAATTATTTTTAGCCTCTATATTCTGCATTATAACTTTAAATCTTAATTTATTTGTCTTTTTTCTTAATTATAGCTTTCATCCAATAACATCTTTCCAAATATAAGAATCAATACTACCCCTTCTACATCTTCTTGATATCCAAACTTCTGTTAACCACATGTACATTGGACAAAATTTTTGTCATTTAGTGTTCCCAGTCTGGAGTCACAAATTATGATAGCAATTATTATTAGATTTTATCTCTTTTAAGAATAACTGAAAGAAATTTATACCTCTGAATTCTCTAAAGAGAATATTAGCAATGGCTGAACTCATAGTATCAAATCCAACATACATAGGAACCTCCACATATATCAGTACATATGTGCATATATGTTAAAGCATGCATATGACAATTGTAGTGGGAAACCAGAAGCTACCCAGGTAACCTCTGTTTATGTCAAAGTACTGGAGTCGGGCAGGGTGTGGTCAACTAGAAAGAGCGCTGGAAAGAAAGTCCCCCAGAAGAGAAAGGGCAGGGCCCCCTGGCTTCTGGACCTGTGGCATGGTGAAGAAGGACAGCTGGGTTTGGAACTCTCCTGTGTGCTGCATCTCCACCTTTTCTCCCCCCCTCCCAAACACCCCCTTTTTCTGTAAGTGACTTTTAGATAATAAACATAAATTAATATAAATCTTGCAGCAGGCTAATTACTGTAATATCTGGCACCCAACGTGAGGCCGAACACCCGCATAAATCCTGAGAAAGTTTAAAAAGCTTAAAATGGGTTCTAGATCACTGAAACAGAGCCAAAAATGGCTTTCTGAATTGCATATTTGAATTGATTTATGGTACAGAGATAGCGTGGTGTTCAGGCTTGAATTTAAAAATGGCGCGTCTGCGGCACACAGCTTAAACTCATATGTTTCACAGACGGCTTGGCACAAGTGTGATTGATTTATAGTTTCTGCTTATACTGAACAGAAAGGAAACAGTTTAATAAAGTTTTTCTAGTAGCAGCATTTCCTGAGTCTGCTCTGGTTGCTGGCAGAGGCAGAGATGCGGCAGGTTCTTCCACCATATTGAAAAGCCCACCAAAAGGGGTGGAGTCAGCAATTAAAGGGATACCAACATTTTAAAAGCTCTTTGGGTTAGAAAATGATGAAGGATTCTCAATAAAACATATTTAGACTCAGAAAACCTCTAAACAGGATACAAAATACACATAGGCTTCAGAGATAGAGAAAAAAGAAAAGGATATAGAAAGCCCTTTAAGAAAGAGAAATAGGAAATAAAGGTTAAAAAGCCACGAAAGATGGCAGATAAACAGAGAGTCTGGATTATGGTTATTGTGTTTCCTTGTAATTTTTTAACTTTTATTGAGCTAATTGCAGAGAGACAATTGATTGCTAAGGGTGCTAAGTTAAACAAATAATATACTTTAAAGATATCTTGACTTTGAAATCTGTTTATAAGAATATGTTACTTGGGAAAAGAGTTTCTGCTTTTGTCTCCACAGAAGATCAAAACCTGTCGATTGGTTCTAGGCAAATGTGGTTCCATTTGCCAAGGCCACCTGAAATTCTCTGATGGGAAGATCAACTTCCAAGGTAGCCAGTTGAGATGATCCAGCTTCAAGACCCCATGAGATCATCATCTTTTGATAGAAGGAAGTAGTAAAAGAAAGAAAGCTACATCCAATTTCCCCAAAGTATTAGTTATTAATGTTTGTTTTCATTATAAATGGTTAATGGTCATAGTCAATCTCTTAAAAAAAAAGAAAGGGAGGATGATATGATATAGGAATGATTAGAAAAGATAAGTGGATTCTGGTTTATTAATATAAACTTAAGGTCAATTTGGTTATGCTATATATATTTATCTACTCTTGATTAAGGTATGATGCTGATGTAACTCATTTAAAATTGTAATGTGTAATTAAGAAATGTAGATTAATAGTCATCTATGATAACCAAACTTGTAGTCATGTTAGTTAGGGTTTTGTAGGTATACAAAGATATATTTCAATTAGATAGGCAGTCTTCAAACACTTCAAAGACATGCAGAATATGGCATTTAAAATATTTAAAGAACTTAGACTATTCTGGATAGTGAGACAGGTCTGCTCCTGGCAGTACATATTTCAGGAAAATGATGGGCATTGAAGAAATTTCATGTGGAATTTACTTGATGGTAAGTTAGCCACTGGACAAGAAACTATTCTGGTATTGACTGCTTGATAGTATACTGTATAAACTGGACATGCAGGTTCCATAGGAAAGTGACCTCTGAGTGTTGGCAGAACAAGCCAAGGTGGTCCTTCAGGTTCCTGCATTGCAGAAAAAAATGCCAGGCATACTTCTGGACACAAGGAGAAATGACTGATGGATGATGACAGCTTTCCTGAATCACTGCAAGGTATGCCAGACACTTTGGGCCATATAGGCTAAAGATGGATGCCCCAACATTACAAAGAAACTTGGGATGACTGTCCAGGCAGACAGGTATCATCTCTGTCATTTTGTAGACTTTGGAAGTTGCTTGCACTTCCTGTTTATTTGCTTAATAATATATCCTTCTATGGTCTTTGGTTGAAGGTTTAATAGATATAGGTATAGTTCTTTTTAGTTTAAAAGGTATATTAGATATGAAACTTTAGAATCACAATGATAAGGTAGATAATGCAATATTGTCTTTAATTTTGTGAATACAAATAGACTGGATATCGTGACTGTAATTCCTGCTAGAGAGCTGTTCTATTGTAATTTTGCTATATGGAAATTGAAACCTTCCTTTTTAATTAGACAGAATAGAGGATATGTGGTGGAAATGCTCTCTGTACGCTGTAAATAAAGGACTATTTTGGCCTATGCACAGCACCGTAGAAGTGGGTGGAGAATCAGAGGCAGGCAGGTAGGAGAAGGAGGTTGGAGTTAGTCAGTAGCCATCCAACCCCCGAAGGAGGACCATGTAGAGGTACAGGTGAGCCATGGGCTGAGCCACATGGTAGGAAGATTAATGGAAATGGGTTGAATTAAGATAAAAGAGCTAGCTAGTAATGTGCTTAAGATATAGGCCAAACAGTATAAAGTTATATAAGTGTCTGCTTCATTTCTTTGGGGGACAAAAGCCGCCACGCGAACCAGGTTCCAAACCTCCAGGCCCAAACGGGCCCAGGAAACATTTTACAACAGAAAATATATTTACATTTACTATATAATTGTATTATTTGGTTGAGATAAAAATACTACCATAGATAAAGTGGAACCATGGAGGCTAAAGAAAACTTTAGTACACTCTTTTGCATCTGAATTCTCTTAAGTTTTGAGGTTATGTAATACAAACATATGTAAGTCAGTCTGGTATTGTGTTGTGATCAAGAACAGTATTTTATTTTTAAATAGAACTTTTACTTTAATAATTTCAAGTTCTTGCATTAAATAAGTTCACTACTTCATCAATTTACTCCAGGAAATCTAAGGTGATTTATTATTCTGTACATTTGTGTAAATTTTGATATTCAAAATGCTCTGTTCTCCTCTAATTCATTACTTTAAAATCACCTCACTTGTACAACAAAGGCTTTCTCTCTGCTTTTACTACATATGCAGCAATTGATATCTATAGCATTATTTTGCACTCTGACCATGAGACACGTTTTTAAATTCAACATTTCATTAAAGAAACATCTACACAATGGAGCACTACTTAGCAGTTAAAAAAAAAAAACTGATATACTAAAATTTCCAGGCAAATGGATGGATTTGGAGAATATCCTCCTGAGTGAGTCCCCACAAACCAAGAAGAATAAGCAGGGGATACACTCACTCATTAGTGGAATTTAAGCAAAAGCACTCCTATTTCATTGAAAGATTATGGGTAAATAAAATGACTTAAAACACACACACACACACACACAAAAAAACCCTTCTGGTTTGACTGTAGAAGGGTTGCTAAGCAGGAATTTGTGGTGGCCATAGTGTATTCGTGGACATTAGCTTTGACCTACTGTGCTTTCCTCATCTGTAGTTGAGCTTAAACTGGCTTGAGGTGCTTTAGATTTTGTTTTTTGTGTTTCACGTGTTTTAGAGAAAAGAGACACAGAGAACAGTTATTTTCATTATTTAATATGCCTACATAGGAACAAACTAACTACAACTATTGTTAAATTTGCAGCTGAGTTTCTCAAGTTTCTCCCTTTAAGATATTCTCTTTTAAAGTCCTTAAATATTGTGATGGAATTTTGATGGGAAGTTCATTGAATTTGTAGATTGCTTTTGGTAGAATTGCCTTTTTTACTATGGTGATCCTACCTGTTCAGGAACCTGGGAGATCTTTCCATTTTCTGAAATCCTCTTCAATTTCTTTCTTCAGTGATTTAAAATTTTTGTCAAATAGATCTGTTACTTCTTTGGTTATAGTTACTCCAAGGTATTTAGTGCTATTTGCAACTATTATAAAGGGTGATGTTTCCCTTATTTCTTTTTCAGACCTTTTATCTTTAGTGCATAGGAGGGCTACTGATTTCTTTGAGTTAATCTTGTATCCAGCTACAATGCTGAAGGTGTTTATCAGCAGTAGAGGACCTTAAAGAACAATACTCAACTTCATTTGGAAAAACAGGAAAGCCAGGATTGCCAAAACAATTTTGCTCAACAGAAGAACCTCAGAAGACATGACTATCCCTGACTTCAAGTTATACTATAGAGCTACAGTAATAAAAACAGCCTGGTATTAGCATAAAAACAGAATTGTGGATCAATAGAATCGAATTGAGGATCCAGGTATTAAGCCAAAAACCTATGAACACCTGATCTTTGACAAAGACACCCAAAATATTCAATGGAAAAAAAGATAGTATCTTTAACAAATGATGTTGGTATAGCTGGTTGGTAGTGTGTAGAAAAATGCAAATAGATCCAAGCCTGTCACCCTGCACAAAACTCAAATCCACATGGATCAAAGACCTCAACATAAACCCAGCCACTCTGAACTTGATAGAAAAGAAAGTGGGAAATACCCTTCAAGGCATTGACACAGGTGACCACTTCCTAAATATAACACCAGTAGCAGAGACACTAAGAACAACAATCAATAAGTGGGACCTCCTGAAACTGAGAAGCTTCTGTAAATCCAAGGACACTGTCAATAGGACAAAATGACAGCCTACAGAATGGGAAAAGATTTTCACCAACCCTACAAGTGATAGAGGACTGATCTCTAAAAATATATAAAGAACTCAATAAAGTAGAGCCCAAAACTTTGAATAACCCAATGAAAAAATGGGGTTCAGAACTAAAAAGGGAATTCTCAGCAGAAGAATTACAAATGGCTGAAAGGTATCTGAAAAAGTGCTCAAATTCTTTAGCCAACAGAGAAATGCAAATCAAAACATCTTTGAGATACCACCTGACACCTGTCAGATTGGCTAAGATAAAAGACATAGATGACAGCCTATGCTGGAAAGGTTGAGGAGCAAGGGGAACACTCCTCCATTATTGGTGGGAGTGTAAGCTTGTTCAGCCACTCTGGAATGCAGTATGGCAGATTATCAGAAAACTGGGAATCAATCTCCCCAAGGATCCAGCAGTACCACTTCTGGGTGTATACCCTAAAGACACACATTCACACTCCAAAGGCATTAGCTGAAGTATGTTCATAGCAGCATTATTATAGCAAGAACCTGGAAACAACCTAGATGCCCCACAACTGAAGAACGGTTAAACAAACTGTGATACATCTACACAATGGAGTACCACTCAGCAGTAAGGAAAAATGATATCCTAAAATTCACAGGCAAATGGATGGATTTGGGGAATATTCTTCTGAGTGAGATATTACAAACCCAGAAAGATAAGCAGGGGATGTACTTACTCATTAGTGGACTCTAAACAAAAAAGCAAAAAGCAAAGCATTCCCAAGCTGCAAACCACAACCACTGAACAGCTTGGGATCTGAAACACCTTGGACTGGCACCTTGGATTCCACTCCCTCTAGAGGAACACCTGACTCAGTCTTGATGTCGGGGGTGGGGGTAGGGGGGGAGGAAACTGAATCTGCCAGGAGTGAATGCTGAACTAAGCCATATTGGGACCTTGGGACCTCCTGCCCTTGCTGGGGAGGAAATGGGGAGATGTGGAGAAGAGAGAGTGACTGGAGGGGGTGGGAGGGGGAAGGGACCTTGAACAAGGATAGAAAATGTGACTTTATTCATAATAAATAAAAGATATTCTCAATGCTATATCTTTTTAAAGACATTTCAATATGAATGTGTCTTTTATATAGTAATAGATGAAGATAAATAGATAAGAAAAATGGAAAAAGATTTACTTCTCAATTTCCTACATCGCAAACATTTTCCCATCCATTCCACTCAAGAACTAGTAATTTATGTGCTATCTCTGGTTCCACTCCCTATTATTGGGCATAACCTATGACTGCAGCATCCTGGGGTTAGTTTGCTTGTTTTCTGTCTGTGGGGAGGCAACTTCTGTGCTGAGCTGTTGGGAGACCCAACTGAGATAAGAATTAGGAATTGATAGTTAACAGGAAGGCATTGTAGGTATGTACTTAAGATAGTCAGTGTGCTTGATTCAAAAAGACACCTTTCTACACAGGCAATTTTATACCTTAATGCCTTTATACAAACTACATTCTAAGATAATTTATTCCATAGAGACCTAGCCATAAAATGATGATATGTTGGTTAATTATACAAAAATAAGCACCTTACAGAATTTTGATACTGGGGAATGACTGAGTACAAAAAAATATAAACTACATAAGGTATCACCATTCCATCAACAAATTACTATATTACAGACTTTAAGTCAATTATTAAATATGAATTACATGAAAGGAAATTATAATAAGGTAAATTTAATTAAATTGAATTCTTTATGGTTTACATTTTAGCCTTGCCTATAAAATGTTTATATTCTGTGCATGTTCAACCCTTTGACCTTATGATATGACATTGTCAGTTACAAAATGTGTTCAGCTACATTTACAGCAGGCCTGTGGTCTGCAAATTGGATACAACAGCAATACCATTATTTATATTTTGAAGCAATTATAACAAATATTACCTAATTATATAATTCTTTAACTTGCAGTTGAGTGGTTTTTCTAAATTACTCATGTTTATTTTCTATGCCTCATCAAGGTTGTGACCTGTGAATGAAAAATTTTTCCTTTGCCTGTGTACTTCCCTGAACTTGCAATATTTAGTGTACTTGGCTATAATAAATTTTCTGATGATTTAACTCATTGTGTTTCTTGTATCATTGTTTTTGAGTCAGTAATGAATCACAGAACTTTTCTGTCATGTCACAGGTGACATTCCCACATATAGTTTGATTTGGATGGAGTTAATATCCATGGTGTAGAGATTGATTTAGGGAAGCCAGTAATGAGATTACAGATCATGCCCTTAAAGCCTGAATTTGAAATCCTATCATTTTCCACATGAAGAAATATGTTAAATATTATAATATCTGACATGTCTATCACTGTAGGATTAAGCCAGCTATCTGAAATGTTGGTTTGATATTTTGATCCTTAGACACATTATCTTCTTTTTCTTACAAACACAGAATAATTGATTTGAAGATAATGAAGGTTTTTATTTATTCTCCCAGTTTTAATTCCAAGAAGTATTAATATGTCCTCTGGTTTAGCTCTCTCACCTTAACAAAGGAAGTCAATAGTAGGCATGGCTCTTTCCTCTAATTATGTGGGGCATAATACAGTAAAAGTATTTAGCTAGGGGTGCTCATGTTTTCAGCTTGAGACTCTGGTATGATAGTTTCAATAGGTAAATTTCTTCCCTCCCTTCTTTATGTATTATAGGCATGTGTGTTCTCTGGCAAACAGCTTTCTGATTATAATTAGCTACTCCACAAGCAAGAACTCATACCTGATACTGTAAACCTAGTCCAAAATAGTTGCTAGGGTGGTCAAATGCTAGAGGTTACTGAGAATGACCTGTGAATTATTCAATATGTGACCACTTAATATCCACACTTAAGCATTTACTTATAAAGATATAGATAATTAGACAACCAGTATTTTTTTTAGAACCTACCATATGTATGTATCCACATATGTTGTTCTAATTTCTGTGACATGTTTGAAAATATAAAAATGCAATGTACCTTATCTTAGGGGTAAGATATGCATTCATTTTTCAGCACTAAATTATAGGTATAGTTTCAAGCTGGGTACAAACATGTCTCCAAAATATCAAAGAAAACAGATGACCACAGCTAAGACTCCAAGTAACAGTGGAGAGGGTGCCTAAATTGAATTTCCCTATCATCAAATTGATGACCACCCTAATTGTCATTATAGAACCTTCATCAAGCAACAGATGGAAGCAGATGCAGATCCACAGCTAAGCACTGTGCTGAGCTTCCAGTCCAGGAGAAGAGAAGAAAGAGAGATTATATGATCAAAAGGGTCAAGATCATGATGATCAAACCCATAGAGACAGCTGACCAGAGCTATTGGGAGCTCACTGACTCTGAAATGATAGCTGGGGAACCTCCATGGGATTGAACTAGGTCCTCTGAATGTGGATGACAGCTGAGTCCTTACCCTCTCTGAGAAATGGATGGGGGATGGGGTGGAGGGAAGCTGGAGGAAAACTGGGTAGAGAAGTGGGAGGGGAAACAGTAGTGGACATGTTATAAATTTTTTTAAAAAGAAAAATTTTTAAAAAGAAATTGACAAAAAAGAGAGAGACATACATACCGCTTTCCCAAATATTGCTTTTGGTCGTGTTTTATCACAGCAATAGAAACCCTACCTTGTCTATAGTTAGAGTGTATTCCAAGATATCTTTCTCCTGGTAGCCTACAACTCTATTAGTTTAAAACTACAAATCATGCTTTATTTCTTTATTGTCTTTTCTATAAACACCTGGTTTTCCAACAAGCCTTGGAGTACTTCTATTGTGAGGATCTGCTTGTCACTACTATAGTCTATTCTTGTCTCTTACCTGGATCCTGCCACCGCTTCCTTATTCTATCCTCAGCTCTCCTGAAATATCTGGATAAACAACAGCTATAATCATTATTTTAAAGTATTAACTGGGTCAGACTACTGATGAAATCCATCAATGTCTTCCCACACTTAGAAAATTTGGAACATTTTATGCAAGCATTGGGGGATCTGGTTCTCCTTTATGGGCATAATTTGAGGACAACAAATTTATTTTGACTTAGGAGCCATACCTTGTTTATCTGCAGTGTTCTTCATATAATGACTGAGATGAGTGAATCATCTCATTTAGTTCTCAGGTTAATGATCACCTATGAGTACTTCCTCTACCAGATAAGCTAGCAACTCAGTAACTATTACCACATTGTATAATTTAAGTTTTCTCCATAATAGCCCTTTACTACTTGACATTGTTTATGTAGGTTTCATTGGCATTGTTTTTTATAAAGTACATGCATTTAGCAAATGTATACTTCTATTTAACATCTCTTTACTTCTGTCGTGTGTCCCTATGTGTAGCCAGCCCATCTTTCCTGATCATCATTTTATTTTCATCACTTTACTGGTCCCCTCTTACTTTTTTATAAGATTTAAACATATCTATATGCTCCTCATACACACATACTATATATAGTACATGCACACACATACATACAAAGGATGTGCATATGAGAGAGAAATGCAGTTTTTAATCTTTCTGAGATTGGGTCACCTCACTTTACTATGTATCATACTTGTTATATTCAGTAACTTGAGAAAATGAACCCAGATTAAGACTACCACACTGATACTTAACATGAGCCTCATACCTGAATTTCTCAACAAGCATTATTTGTTGTTATATTTGGGAATAGTCTCTACACAATCAACTTAGCATTCCCTCAACCATATATAGTTTGAGAGTAAAAATACTTGCTTCAATCATAAGATTTTATAAAAATCATAGTCAGTACTTATGAGAAAATATTCTCATTATAACAACTGAGTACATAGGAAATCTAAGTCTACCTCTCCCAAAAATACGTTAAATATGAAGACCTATTTAAATCTACCTATTTTTACATTTTGCAAACATCAGGATAATTAATTTATCCCATTTGAGATAATGGTAAAAATATCAATGGGTTCTTAAATGGAGAATTCATATATTTTTCTACCAAGACATAAAGATAAGCTTCAAAAACAACAACAACAAAAAAAACCAAACAAAACCAAAAATAAAAACAGCACTCCTCTAATTTGTTCACATTCTAGGAGTGTTTGTTTCTTTCTTCTTTGTTATTTTATTCTTAGACAACGTCTTATTGTGTAGCCCTAGTTGGCCTGAAACTCTCTCTGCAGACTAGGCTAGCCTATAAAACTTACAGAGCCACCTGACCCTGAATTCTGAATGCTGGAATTAAAGTTTTATGACACCATACTGGACCACCTTTCAAAAAGTTTACTAACATGAAAAACACCTGATTCAAATTTCAAACCTTTAGCATTAAGTGACATCTTTTTATACATTAAGCTATCATTTTTCTTTAAAAAAATTATTGTATTAAAACAGAGATGCCATAAAGTTTACATATGATAAGTTTGTAGGCCAAGGATTTCTAAGAAGTTTTGAGAGCTGTGCAACAGTTACTATCTATCAACTTATCATGTGAAATGACCTTGTGTCTTCACGAAAGATATTCTCTACCACCTTCTTAGTAACTTGTATTCTGTGTTGACAGATTTGACACTTCTAATTATTTCAGTTTTATAAAGCAAACATGACCTACATTTCATGCATCCAACAGGTTCTTTGTGTTTGCTTGCCCTCACTCATTTTTTATACATGTTCAAACAATCTGTAATATTATAGTGCTGGCTCATGCACCACAAAATAGTATTCCATGCTGTGCGTGTATTACACTTGGTTTATCCACTTATCATGTTGGTAGGAATTTGAATTGTCTCCAGATATTACATATTTCCAATATTGCTGCTTTGACTATCAGTATATAAGTCATTTATTTTGATACATGTTTTGTTTTACTTTAAATGAATACTCTGAAAAGGAATTACTGGACAATATATTGTGACACCAGTTTACTTTTCAATAATAATGCATGGAAATTCACAATTTCTTCACAAGATGCTAACTTTCTAGCATCTTCCTTTTGACACAATCATTCTAGTGAGCAGAAATGACAGCATAATACAACCAAACACTATGTATTGAGATAAGACTCTGGAGCAAACAGTGTGAACTTAGACTCTGCCATTTGATCATCCTGTACCTTCAAATTCCTATCTCCAGAGTGGAGACAATGACACTGATTTAGTCTGTGAGGGCTGCTATAACAATAATATTGGGTGGCTGAATATTTTTCAGTTTGGAGGCTGGGAAGTCCTCAGTCAAGGTGCCATCAGATGTGGTATATGGTGAATTGCACAGACAGCCTTATTCTCACGGCATCCCCATGTGGTGGAAGAGTAAGAAAGCTCTCCAGAGTTTCTTCTATGAAACAATTCCATATATGAAAACTGTTGTGTTGAATTAGCCAAACTACCTCCTTATACAATTACATTATAGTGCAGGATTTGAATGAAACCATTCCGAGGAGGCAGTGTATGAGAAGTGCTACCTTATAGGGTTATTAGCAGTGTTAACGAATTAATAAGTTTAGCATATAAAAGTGCCTGATACATAGTAATATTAAATGAATATGGGCTATTTTAATTTTGTAATTAGCAAAGTTATGACATATTTAGCACTGTAGTTAGTTCTGGGGGATTGTTCATGTTCTCATAAAAAATTTTAAAATTATATTTACTTTGTGTGTGTGTGTGTGCTTAAGTGCACAACACGTGTGTGCAGTCAAACCACAACTCACAAGGCTCAGTTTTTCTCCTTCTGCCATGTGAATCCAAATTACCCATCTTGCTGCAGTCACATTTTTCATGTCTGCCATCTTGCTAGCCTCTGTTACCTTCTCATATTGAATTTAACCTGTGCAATATTGGTTCAGGTATTCCAGTGAATTATCATCAATTCAGCCACCAGAATGACTGGATCTAGCAACTAGATCCAGTGAAGACTTGTAAAGGTCAGCTGAACTCACTGCCAATCATAGGGTTTAGAACAAGCAGTGGCCTATTTGATCCATAAAATACCCTATCCAGATGAAACAATGAAGATTGTCACAGGAAGTTGTCCTTTAAAAATGTCAATTATGTAACCAAAAGGACTTCTGCCTCTTCTGTTAGTGTGTTCAGGACACCAGTTTGCCTCAGGCGTGGCCATGTTGTGGCCACGCCCCTGCACGCAGAGCCCTCCCACGTGCAGCTGTGCCTGGGTACACTCCTAGGCGTGGCTGCATGCCCACCATTCCTTTAAAAGGGAATAGCCTCTAGCATTTGACCACCCTGACCACTAATTTGGACTAGGTTATGAGTTCTTGCTTGTAGCAGTGAGTCCTTTTTTTTTTTTTTTCCTGCTGTCTCCTCTTCTTCCTTCTTTCTCTCCTCTCCCCTATCCCTTCTCTGGATATCCGAACCCCCTAAATAAAACTCTATATGACACCTGGCAGCGAATGTTTCTTGGCTCTCCCATGCGCAAATTACTAACATCCTCTTCTTTACATCTTTGTTTCCTTATCTATCTCTCCTCTATTCACTGGCTTTGTAACCAGGGGATTGCTAGTGCTTAAGAACAAAGAACATATAAAAAAAGAGTAAAAGTAAAGGTATTCTTCATGAAGCCGTCTTGCCCATTTTAGACCCTTTTCTAAAATCATAAGGGCCCAGTCTTCTTCATGTCTTTTTTTTTTTTTTTTTTTTTTTTGTTAATTGCTAGAGAGGGAGCTCAGCTCTCATTCTGGTCCTTTCAAAAACAAAAAAAATCTACTCCTGAATGTGTTCTAGAGTATGTCCCATGGGAATCTAGGTGCAAACCATGATCATTAAGGCATTGCTTCCTACTTTCTCCTAGTTACAAATGTTGAGGCTCCATCTGAATATCTGAATCTTCGAAGATCAAAGCACATTTTACTTGATACTACCCACCTTCACATTTTGAAAACTTTTAAAGGCATAAATTAAATCTTAGTTATGATATGGCAAAGACATCATTATGACATTGCATGCCATTACCTTTTCCTTATGTCACACCCACAGTTTTTTTATTTAAATTTATTTATTTTAAAAAGGTCGTTTTTTCCATGCTGTGAATGTATTATTCAACTATTTGTGGGGTATAAAGGTTTTCTCTATTTCTGAACTTCTTTGAACCTATGAAAATAGTGGGGACTTAATTTGCTTAATAGAGAAAAGATATAAAGAAATAGGTCTCCCAAAACTTTAGGCAGATATTACTTATACTGTTAATTTAGTGACATACAAGTAATATGTTGGTTATGATGGTGACTATTCAAAGACGGTATTAATTTCCACAAGCATAGAAGAAGTTAGTATTTTGGACTGAGTGACTCATGTTCTATGTCTTAGGGTATGAAATGGCCTTTAATCAGAAAATAAAATCTAGAAGGATGGGAAAGTTAACTCCTCAGAAAAATGAAATTCAGGTAGAAAAGAAAATGTCATGGCAGAAAATTTTCTCCCAGTTTACCCGTGATGGTTGTTCTAAGATGGTGTGTTCAATTGGCTATGTCTTTGTAACCAAGGAGGCTGGAATATTTCAATTATAATTGACCTATATACAATCCTACTATAGGTATTATTTTCAATAAACACAATTACATTTTACCTTGGGCTCTATATTTTATGAAAATAAGCTAGCATATAGTAGTGCAAAGTTTGACTAGAAGACTGTTGATTTTAGTTTAAAATTCCATTTCAGTATATACAACTACTGATGGATGATGATGATGCCATTGCTGCTGCCTGACATCTGGTACCAGTAGCCTTATTTTATTCCATGTTTTGTCTGACAAGCTTTATATATGCCCATACTTAAGCATGACATCCTTAATATGAGCCATTACTATTTCAACATTAAAACAAAATTAAGTAAAAAGTATTTTCATCTATAATGAGCCCAAATTCATATAGCTAATGAGCAGCAGAGCTCAAATTTAAATCTAAGCTATCTGATACATATTCATTTGTGTTGAAGTTTCTATGACTAATGGGATGGGAGGTGCTCAGAGGATTCCTGTAGCTATTTGGCAATTTTAATATTGATATCATTGTGTGAATAACTGATTCTTGAATGACCTTCATGAATCTTTGCAAGCCAGTTTATGATCAGATCATGTGTCTAGATAGTAGAGATCTACACTTTTAGCAATATGTAGCATAAGTTTTGACTTCCCAGGCCATTTGGTTTATATATCCAAGATGAAGAATTTCAAAATATTGTTAAATGAATCTATTGCTCTCCTATCTGTAGAACAGTACTTCTCTTCCATCATAGAGATTACTGAAGGAAATGCACTTCACTTTGTATTTTATTCAGGACATTTTAACTTTGTTACAGATCATTTTATACATCACCACACAATTTCTAGCACATCTGTTCTGCACACAAAAGGACATGTTTATGCATAGGCTTATTATGTACCATCATGACTATTTAGGCTAAAAATACAAAGGTTTCTACTTTATGTGGTCTAGGTACTTACGACTGAAAATGAGCTATAATTTTTCCTTTCCATGGGTCTATTTAAAATAATGACTACACATTTTTTAAACAGAAGGTCTCTTATGACAATGGACAGAATGGAATCAGATCACCTGTGGTAACTGCAAATTAATGTTCTCCTGGTAATGCATTAACTGTACACTATTGATCTACAATGGAATAATTGGGACTCCCAATAAGCAATTTTTATTTCCTTGGGTTTTGGGGTGTGATGTATGCATGTGTGTTTGCTCTTACTACTTTTCCACAATGCATTTTTTCATATATGACTTTCTCTGCTTTTACCATTTCAAAGTGAGATCATTTCTAACTTGTAATTAGAAGCCATAAAAATTCATGTCTCTTTCTCAAAATGTGTTTTTAGAAACCTACTGAACTGTAACATGATGCATAGATTCATATTTCTACACTTCTATGCTTTTGAATGATTGTATTTCTCTTATATATACTAAAAATCCATTTGGTCCTTTATACAAAATTGCAGTTTGTTGAGAAGCCTGCAACAAAACATTTGAAAGTTTTCTTTAAAAGCATGTCATCTTGGGAACTTGTATGCTATGATTTCTCTTTTAAGAATAAACTTTAAACACTTGTATAAATAGTGTATTTTAGAAAAAAAACTAGGTATGAGAAGAAAAGATGCAAAAATTTCATAGGGTAAATATCTATATATGCCTTCATGGAATACTACTCTTGATCATATTCATATTTACTTATGTTTCTGTCAAAGGTTTGTTTTAAAATGTGTGTGCATACACATACCACAGCACACATGTGGGCACCAAAGTACAATTTGCAGCAGCTGGTTTTTTCCTTCCACTCTGGTGCTTCTAGGAATGTATCTGAGGTCTTCAGTCTTAGCAATAGGCACTTTCATTCACCGAGCAATCTTACCAGCACTTGTACCAAAAATTCAATTTGTAATTATCTTTCTGTGTGTTCATAAGCATGTATTTCAACCTAGAGCCCGATTCCATGTCTTCTGTATGTAGACTAAGGTCATAAGGTCTTATGGGCTAAGCCTGGTCTCTCAACTACGTGTTGGAAATCAATGAAAATACAGATGTACTTGACTCTTAAATTTATATACTTTCTGATTTCTATAAGATATGTAAGCCATTATTGTGATTTCCAGTGAAAGTCTTTAAACATTATTTTTAGGCTTATAAGACTTTCCATATTTTACTATCATTTCTGTTATTAGCAGGAGGCACAATTAATATTGTAAAATAAAACCTGTGACCAAATTATTTGATTTTTTTTATTCCTTGGTAAATCATTATCTTTGGCACTGAGAAAACCTTTAATAAATGTCAGCTGCATGACTAGAATTGCATAAGCCTGGTACCCTCTCTTTTTCTCTAGGAGTTTATAATTAATTAGAGGCAGAAACAATCAGAGTTGATGTTCATTTTATAACTAAACTGAAAGCTGGACCAGAGTGTGGAAGACTCCCTGACATGCCAATCATTGTTGGATAATGAGAGGTTTGATGGGACCAGGTGGCTGGAGCTTGAGAAAGACATTCAGGGAACAAGGACTCTGAATTGTGATTCACTATTTAATATACAAACATCCATTTTTCCTTCCCAGCATCCAGATAAGAAAGATGCTTTAACTCCTGCTTTATAGATGAATAGACCAAGGTTTGTAGGCTAAATAATAATAACGAGCCAGGGTTCATCCAGATAAAAAACAGTGAGACAACATGTTAAGAAGAGTGAAACCTGAAGCTCCTTTCAATGAATATGTATGCAGCCACACCAGAACATGTAACAATGGCCCACAAACATTGTGAAGAGACTGAAAGGTTAGAATGAACTGAAACATTTGAAGACTGTTAGAGCCAATGTACTTTTTTGTATAAGTACATTCAAAAGGGGAACTTGGAGAATATTATTGCATAAGATAAAAAAACAAAACATTAATTCATGTGTTAGACAATGACATGGAGTCATAGGGACACAAGCAAAACAGTCCAGCTGTAATTTTACTTCATGAACTAGAGCTATTACCAGTGCTTACAAAGCAGTTGTCAGGGCCAGATGTATTTGATATGGTTTTTGGTGTCAAGATAGAGTGGCATGTTTTATTGTATATCTTTCTTCTTTCTTCCGCATTACTTTTCAAAATTTAGATACATTCTAGGTTCAACATATACAAAAATGTCTATTAAGTAAGTCAGTCCTCCCATTTTCTGATCTAGGAAAGAAGGGAAATTTGCGAGTGTTGATGCATAGCCATGGTCTCAGAAGACAGGCATCAGTTTAGCTACAGGAAAGCAAGGAGGAAGAGGCAGGAGAGAAGTGAACATGAATTAAATCGTGATATATTATATCAAAAACAATACCTGGTCTTTTAAGAGAGCAATTTCTGAAGGCCTCCTTTATTGCGAATACATTGTGGGTGTGGTGACCAAACATGAACTCTACTGTAAACAGAATTGCACTTATGGGTATAGGGCAGCAAGATAACAGACTGGAGGCTTGGTTTGTTATTACTGCAAAGAGTAATCACTTCTTCTACATGCAAAGGTGCATTTTAAAAGTCATCAGTTCAACCATAGCTTTGTGAAAATACAAATGTGCTTTGGATACATTAGGATAAAAAGAATGAACATAAAGAAAGGTAACTATAACACATGGGCTTCATTTGTGCAATGAGCTAATAATTCAGGATCATTCAAAAATGTAATTAAGAAAAGTAATAAGGGATTACATCAGCATAGAGAGAGAATGGCAGGGTACAAATTGAATGTCGTGATCAGAAACTGTTATGGAGGTAAGCATTCAGGAGGAGCCAACTGTGAAATACATTTTTGTGGTATATTTTCATCTTGGTTGCAGAGAAAAATTTAGATCTATTCTGATCTAAAACCTTGGGGAAATTTTTAAATATATTAGGCACATGATAAAACTGCATGCTTCAGGAAAGGAATCTGTATTGCTCTGTTTGGGGATAAATATTTAATAATGTTTTTCTTTGTATTGAATATAGATGATGATGTTTTATCATTAGCATAATGCATACTTGAGATGTGTTTTTTTCTTTAAGCAAAGAACTTATGTTAATAAACACACATTTTTAAGGGCAATCCCCTTTGGGAGTAGTATAGAAATATTTGCAAGCAGCTAATCAAATGTAAAGATAATTGTTAATAGGCCTTGGAGAAAGAGGAATCAAAATCTTAAAGAATAAAAACCAGTAATTAAAAATGAATAACATAGAGGTATTAGAGGGTAGAGGAAAGAAAGAGAGATAAATAACACTAAAAAAGGTTTTAAAAGGCACAGAGAAACATTTTATAAGCTTACTTAAAATACATATACAATGCATGTGTGTGTGTATGTGTATGTGTGCATATATATATACTTATGCTACATGAGGTAGAAAAGCCCTAAGAGACATGAACTGCCTAACAAAACCCTAGTGTCACACATGGAAAAACTCAACTCTAGTTGTATTTTTGAAGGAATACAAGTCTTTCAAAACAATATAGGTTGTTCTCTTTACCTCTGGTTGCCTTTCAGGGCTTGAAGGTTATGACTGTAATACTGAAGACACTGCACACTTCAGACTTAGAACTTGGAAGAATCAAGCTAGAGCTGATCAGGAAGATCCTTTCCTAAGAATTTGTTGTCACAGCCTCAGAAGGTGATGTGTAAGATGCCAAGGGAAAGAAACACTTGGTAATTTTACCCAGATAAAACACCTATGAACCATTAACAATGACCCAGCAATATACAGCTACAATGGTGCAAAAGTGGCATTTTTATCTTGGGGATAACTAACACTTATCTAGTTTGGGCTACCCAAGGTAAGCCTTGGTAAACCTAGCCAACTGTCTATGCCAAATCCTGGAGGAAATATATACTACTACCATTTTCTTAAACCAATGTAATTTTGAGTTGAACTAAACATTTATCCTTATACCCACAGATAAAGGGAATAATCTCTCATCAAAAAAAAAAAAGACTTTTTCCAATAAATAAAGACTGTAAGAAGCTCAAAACTGGTTAAAATGCAGAGAATAATAGATTCAACTCCACTTAACACATCAGCAATGTGACTCTTACTCATAGGCCTTAGGGGAAACCATGAAAGTGTGAGCAGTCCGAGGACTGGAACACTTCTTACAAGAAAGTATCCCTTAAATGTGACAGGGAAAACACACCCATGGAATTTCAGTAGTGGTTGCCTAAACAAGACTTGCATAATGACAACTCCAGCTGATACGCCAATGAGGAGACAGGAAATTCCACAAAAGCCCACCTCAAGATGAAGAGCTGCTGTCAGTCAAAGGCTAATGAGAGAACGAGAGACAGGTAAGCTTCTGTATAGGCTGTCCAATATCAAGCGGTCAGTTTTGAACAGATGTTCATGTGTACAACATTAAATAAACTCGGGCTATGTCTATATTTATGTACACACATATATAATATGTGTAGAATAATAAAGAATAAGAAGTCACTAATTTGAGAGGGAAAGAGAGGGGAGCTAAGGGAGGAGTTGGCAAGAAGAGGAGCAGAAATAATATAGATATGGTACTTATGCATGAAGTTCTCACAATGAACAAGACATCGTGACAGCAGAAAGTTGAATGCTTCACTGAGAAGTTGGTTTTTGCCCCCTTCTTTGAGTATTCCCACTTCAGAAGAATGGCCGTAGATGTTGGTACTACTCAGAATTATGTCCTAAAATTGCCTTCCAAGATCTTTACTAAAGTCAATTTCTAACCAACAGTAAGAAGACAATGGCATTTTTAGCTCAGTTTAAAAAAAAACAACTGTTCAGTCAGTTGTCTTTAGGATTTTTTTATGGGGTATTAAATTAACTCTTAAATTTCAAAATTAGCTAGTGATGATGTTCAACAAATTGCTTCCTTTACCAATGCCTATTTCTCATAACTATTTGAACTGATATGATACATCATGATAAAATTATTAAAACATACTAATGGCCAGTCAAATGACATTTCAAGTCAGACTAGTAAATTGGAAAAGACAACACAGAAGAGCCAGTGTTTACAAATTAATGTGGGCTATGAGAACAGTGGGCAGTGATATGTTTTTAACCTTTGGAGTAGAACTCAAACTTGAAGTAAATAGTGACTTGTACATATAATATTAAAAGGGTCAGATAACACAAAACCCTGGGGTTAGGGTCAATAAGAAAGTCATCCAAATGACATTTATTAGACAACAGCCATCAAAACTCCATGCCATTTTATCTGCTGGCACTGCAGCTAACTCATCATTATTTTCTAATCTAAAATTGTCATCTTGTGACAATATTATTTTTCTATACTAAAACTGTCTTTCAAAAATATTAGATTTAATTTCCATTAATTTCCAATGACTCTAAATGCTAATCCTGCTGTCAAGTGGAGACTATGCAGTCACTTGAAGGCCCAGTGGGTTTCCATTTAATTTCTTCCCTTTGCTTATAAACAATATTTGTTGCCCTGGAATCAAGATGCTTTTAAAGAATTACAGCCTCTTGAAAACAGCCTTCCATTAAAATCATTTAAAATAATGTAATAATTGGCATGGTAATTAGAACTTCATTGAATGAGATACTAAGAATATATTTTTTTAATATATCATTGGAAGTTTCTGTTTTAAGTATCGACTTGCATATTGTTCTTTAAATTGTAAATTAAATGCTCACTAATGCTAGACAATATGAAATTTTATAATGGATATTAAAATGTGCCCATCTTCAATAGTTAAATGAAATAGTTCCAATGCTATATAGAAATTATTTTGATTCTAACAATTCCTCATCTACTATACTCTGGCTTTAAATGGAATGATCATAGAAGAAAAGATATGGAATCATTGAATAAGTACTTTGGAAGTACCGAGTGAAAATTTGGAATATTTTATGTCATTATTTTTGAATAACTCAATGGTCCCCATCAACATAATCTGGGTGCTTACGTTTCCATGTACGTTTTGCGCAAGAAAGAGCCAACACTCTGTGAAAATAGAAGTATCATCATGGTCCAATTAATTCTTTCTTCTGTACTTTTAATAAAATAGTACATTTTCTAGTCACATTAAAACATTCAATTTAATTTAAATTAGCTACATCACAGTGATTGCAATTATTGTTAAAATTTGATTAATTTATCTGAGTCCAGTGAATAACTGTCCTGTGATGATCTTTCTACAGAGTGATGGGCTATCAAGGTCTCTTGTTCTACTGTATTTCAGGATTACATAACTTCAGTGTCAACCCCATCCACCCAAAGACAGAATGCAAAAATCACCTATCATAACTCACTGAAAGTACAGGCCATAATTGCATACATATGAACTGATGATTTACCCACATCCTGAGAGAAGGTTCTTATTAGATTGAATTATAATGTCAATATCATTAAAATGTGTTATATAAGTCCAAAGTCAGTCTGTAGAAAAGAGGTACTCCCCTTTTCTGTATTCTCTATCTATATGCAATAGAGTATGCATTTTATGAACATTCTTATTAATGTAGCAGTGGGCTGAATTTAGAATGAAATATAAATCTCTGAACAATACTTTGGCAGAAATTATAAATTGGTCCTTAGATAAAAGAAAGGGATCCAGGACACATTAGGAAGGCATAATCCGTGACTCAGAGTCAAAACCAAATCAAGAAAAGCCAGGCTAGGGACAGGGCTTGGGCAATAAGTTTCTCGCTGCACAAGCATGAATACATGACTGACTTTTGTTCACAAGCATCCAGATGAAATATCAGAGGAAGTGCTCTGTGAGTCCAGTGTTGGACAGGAGATCCCTGGAGCATTGGAGAATGCTGCCCAACTTGTCTAGACAATCTGTTAACCATATGTTCAGTAAGGGACTATATCAAAAACAGAGTGTACAGAAGATGTAAAGACACTAGCAATTCTTTGGGTCAAGACAGATAACAGATGATATAGAGATGGATACATAGATTATGATGATGATAGATATATAGACAGACTGATAGATACATAGATTCATCAATAGACCATGATGATGATAGACAAAGAACTATATAATAGAGTTACAAAAGAAAAGTCAACATTAATGTATTAAGACAATCCACTCTTTTCACAGAAGAATTAAATTTATTGTGTTTATGAACAGCTGATTGATAACAAAAGCAAGCTCTGTAACTGTAATATAGCCCAGCAAAGAAACTGCAAAGAGTTTGAGAATATAATTTAACAAGGAGTTATTTATAAATTTTAGGACCTGGAACTTACTGATAATTTTCATCTAGCCTCTTAATAGCACTTATTTGCATATTCTAATGAAAGGCTGTCAAATAAGATGAAAAAAAAAAACCCAGAGATTTAAAAGACACTGGAATTCACTGTAACAAATTAGGAGTCAGTTGAGTTGACAGACAACGTATGAACAACTATCTAGAAACATAAACCCAGAAAAGACTTTGAACCTTGTTTCTAGAACAAAATGCTATAAGGGATTCCACTATAGTAGTCATTTCAACTCCATAGTTTTCCTTGAGAAACAACCTACCTACCATACTACACATACTTCCTAACTACATTTCTAGGTTTTTAGAGTTTGCATTTTATTGCTAATAATTACTATTATTTTAGTTGTAAAAGAGTAACCCAAGTTTCTTCTCATAGTGTTTTTTCAGTAGATAACATGACCAACTATAGTCTTTATGTGCATTTTAGCTCTTTATCCCACATAAATGTTATTTCCTCCTCTAGAAACAATACCTCCCTTCACTGTACATTTATCAGTCATTCTTTTGTCTTTCCTCCTCCCATATATATATATATATATATTAATTTTTAGATTCATCATACAGTGAATATGAGGAAGCAGTTTTATTTGTGTGTAGCTTAGTAAATTTAGTTTAATGACCCTCACCATGATCCATATTGTAAAATATGGGGTCTGCTTTTACTGAGGTTAAATAGTCTTCCAATTCATATATGCACATTTGCAGAGTGAGTGAGGGGGGAGAGAGAGAGAGAGAGAGAGAGAGAGAGAGAGAGAGAGAGAGAGAGAGAGAGAGAGAGACTACAGTTTATTCATTCATCAGTTGATCAGTTGATAGCCACCTTGGTTGTTCCAACAGAAGTGTATATATGTATGCAAGGTAATGCTCTAATATCTTTGGGATTTGAGTATATCTCAATATAGGGTAACAGAATTCCAAGAAAGTTCTGTTTTTAAGGTTTTTGAGAAGCAGCCATATTGTTATTTACAATGGCTATGTAGATTTGCACTCCCAATACTATATAAATATCATCATTTCTCTGAACTCTCTTGAATTCTTGCTATTTCTGTTATATTTGCCCTTTAATTAACATATATTCAAATAGTAATGAAGAAACATCTTACTGAGGGTTTGAGTTTTCCTGGTCATTTCTGTATGGACACCTTTTCATATATGCACTGGACACTTACACGTTTTGGAGGAAAATGTCTATTCTAGCCTTTCCCTCTTTTTAGGATTTTTTTCTTCTGCCCCATCTCTTTTCATTTCTCCTCCTCTCCCTTAACAGTTTTAAATTTTCCTATAGAGTTGTATATTTGGATATATATTTCTTAGAAGATATATAGCATGCAAGTATTTCTCCAACACAAAGGCAGGCTTTTCTTTCTGTATATTTGTGTGCTATACATAGGTGTATATGGTTGTATATGCTCCTATGAGTGAATAAATATAGATACTAGAATTGAGTATCAAGAGACTTTATCAATTCACTTCTACCTAGTTTTCTTTTCTTTTCTTTTCTTTTCTTTTCTTTCTTTCTTTCTTTCTTTTCTTTTTTTTTTTTTAACAAACACCTCTCAGTGAACTTGGATCTTGCATTCAGCAAGACTTCCTGGCCACTAACCTTTAGGTAGTAAATTGGATGCTAGTGACCCAAACAAGGGTCTCATGTACTACAAGCATTTTATCCCCAACCCAGATGCCTTGTGACTCATTAGCAACATTTTCATGTATTATTTGTTTCTTTTGATAGGGAGAAGTATTTTATTCTGATTTGTTTATTTTTGTTGTTGTAGCTTGTGTTCTTCATATCCAGTTATAAGACGAGCCACAGTCAATATTGTTCTGGAAGATTCCTTCTTTTCCTCTCTAGGAATTTTACAGTTTTAGAACTTAGGCTTTTTGAATTCATATTTATTTTGTTTTGTATATATAGTACAATGTGTATGTGACCTGATGGAAAATTTTATTTTACATATATTGGTTGAGAAAGTCAGAATATTCTGTCACACTCAGCAGGAAAAAAAATTTGGCTTTTTAGTTTTAAAATTGAAACACTACAAAAATGATATCTCAATTTTCAAACATATAAACAGAATTTGAAATTACTGCTTGAATATACATCTTTACTACTAATATATACTTCACTTTTGAGTAGAAATCATTAGAAAGGCAGATTTGATACATATAGAATCAGAGACAGGATCGAGCTGGGGAATAAGAGCCAAAGCACAGAGGCAATCAGAGAAATGGGAACGAAACAAAGGAGAGGTGAAGGTCTCAAACCATTGACGCGACCTGCTAGGGAGAATTTTATGGAAAATTAAAAAAGGAAAAAGATAACTAAAATCAGATTCTGACTAGTGCTGAAGGCCAAGCTGACATTAAACACTGTGAACTTGGACTAAATCCAATTGGCAGAGTTGCTTGAATTTCTCTAGTAATATTCAGCAGTTCGGAAATACAGAAAATGAAAGGTTATATTAACCCAGGATTAGGGAGTGGAGTGAAGTGGAGTGGAATTCAGTTACAATGGAAGAGAGGCAGAAATATTATACAACTCCCACACCACTGAAACATGCCCAATTTCAAATTCAAGTTTGTCCAATTTCTGACCATCTAAAGAATATTTTAATAGTATTCTTTCTTCAAATTTTAGCTAACCTTTTAAAAACATTTTCTGACTGAATACTAGTCCGATTTCAGTTAATGGAATAATTGGTACATAAATCTATAATTTTCTGCCAGTAAATCACTATGGGTAGAACTTTATATTTTTAACAAAATTATTGTGAGCCAATGTTCTAGAGTGAATATCATTTAGGTCATTCCCTGACAGAGCTGAAGGGCAAGAGGCATTTTTGTTTCTCTGTACCACTGAACTTAGAAAAAGAGTTTTGCTGAAGACAAAGTGCTTCTGTTTACATCACATAGGCAATACAAACATGGGTGACCAATGGCTATTCGATGGCCTGGTATGAAGCAGCACAGCAAGTCCACCAGAGTCCCTATTCAGAAAATTGAACACTTCCTGAATTTGTGATTCATTCTATATAGCAAGGAACTGAAAATGCACCTTGGAGAGTAGACAGAAGGCATGGCAGCAGTGGGCTGATGAAAGTGTCCCTGACACTTCGGCTTGTTGGCCTCTGATCCTACAAGTGGGATTCACAGACCAATCATCCAGGACACCACCATGTGCTTTGTGCCTTGGGTCTTAAAGTTACTTGTCAGCCTGTTATCTTGTGTACTTCATCTAGTCCATTTATATTAGTGTTGTGCATAAGGAATCAATATATCTAGTGGAGATTTGGGGGGGCAAAATAAGTTTATTCCATTTTGTTGGAAGTACTCTACTTTTATTTTTATTATAATACATAATGTTTCCATGCTCAACTTTGATTCACTAGACAGTATTAATTGTGTGCATAGAATTAGAAATACATGCTATTTGAACTCTACCTTTCTGTAACTGAATTAAAGTGATAGTAAATTTTGCTCTCTCTAATTGTCATTAATATTGTGTAATAAAATCATATTAATGAAGAATTACCAGAAATTCACAGGTAGTCTTTATGTGATATTGTTTTCATCATTGGGTTATATTATTCCTCAAATCTGTATAACTGGTTCCTCAAAGAAATCTTGATGGCACATTGTCTTATGAGTACTATATCCACACTGAGCATCACTTGAGAACAATTTAATAAATAGAATGAGAGCTTCACATGGTGACACTAGCCAATAAGCCAACATTCGATGAGATGAGGGTTGGGAATTCAAAGCCATTCTCAGAAAAAAAAGAAAAATAAGATGAAATGATAATACATATTGTATATTATCTATGTGGTACTGTTAGAAATCTCTTTGTGAAGGTTCTGGGTGACACTTCCTCAGAGTTTCAATATAGGAAGCTGAGTAACAAATTTATATTTTGTAGCATGAAATTTATAAAGCCTATGACTTCTCTGTATGTCAAGAAGTTAGAATATGAATGTAGTCATTCCAGAGGTGCCCTCATTGGCCTTGGGATTGGCCGTATCTTCTGTTTCATTATTTCTCCATAGAGATCTCACCTTACATAGATTTTTACATTGATATTGTTTCTCATCTGATAGTATATAGTATGCATCTGGTACCTGGTCTCGTTTATTTTATGACAGGTGGACTAGAAAAAATTATTCACAAGTTCTAGTATTTAATAGGACAGGAAGTAAAATACAGTTTTGTTTTGTTGTTTTTCAAACTCACAGAAAAAAAGACAAAGAAAGGAAGGAAGGAAGAAAGAAAGAATGAAGATGATGCTGCCATTTTATTCACTCACTACTTTTTTTGTTGGAGGTTTCCAAAGCATGGGTATTTATCATATGATTTATCTTGTATTGGGGACTTGAAAAGGAAAAGCATAAGCCCTACCTGAAGAACTGAAGCACCACTATGAAGAAACTGAAGTCCACTTTCAGCTGAATCAATTCCACCAGTGGCCAAAATAGGAAATCCAGGCAAAGCACGGGCAATGGCAGTCACAGCTCTCAAAGCAATTGGTCTGATGGCGGTCCCTGCAGAAGACAAGAAATCTTGGTTCTGACACAAATACACATTGCTTTATATTTACCATTAAGCAATGGCAGCATTTTACTAGGCAAAACTCCAATTGCTTTTTCTGCTTCAAAGTGTTTTAACTTTTCAGTAAATGTAGATTTAATGTGGATGTTGATGCTATTATCAAATCTAGACAAGTTAAAAAGTAGATATGACAGTCCTAGAACTCTTACATAAAATACTTACGAAGTATAGTCTGATATACAGTAATGTGGTAAGTAAAAATGTATGGAGCATTCAAACATGTGTTTTAAAAAGAGCCAACAAACAGAAAGCTTCGAAAAACTGAATAATCACATACAATATGCGAATAGTCATACAACTGTTATTCTTTCACAAATGCAAGGAAGCTGGTGTGAAAGTAGAGGCCATAAAACCAAAGCACTGAAAACACATAGATTGCATAGTGCTTTGTATATATATTTTGCACAGTTTGAAGGTTTATGATAAACCTAATATAATTTTACCTTCCAGAAAATTTAAATAAGAGTAAAGAGATTTAACTTGATACCTGTCATTAGCATGAACATGTCTTCATATCTTTCTATCATCTATCTATCTATCTATCTACATATATGTATACATATGAATACATATATATATCCTAATTAGTCAAGCATTATCATTATATTAGCCTCTACCTTAACAGACATACAAACTTCATGACAGATACAATACCCTGTGGTAATTTTAACCTTCTGTCCTCTCATAAAACACACAATACCCTGTGGTGATTTTAAACATGAATATATTGTACTAAATCTACTTTTGAGCATCAACTATATCCTAGAGTGAATTAGTATTTTTGTAATTGATGAATATAATCTGATATTGCCAGTGATCACTCAAATTAATGATGCATTCAAAACATTTTCTGAATTAAAAGTAGTTTTAATTATAAAACAATTAGACTTAGTCTGAAACCGGAGTCCACTAAACAACACAAATGTGCAGCTGGCTCAGGGTCCTGTTATATCTATCATCTCAAACCAAGCCATCAATCTGGGCAATATAAATTTAGCAGGAGGAGGGGCCTGTTACTTCTAGGATACTCATAGGATGTTCCTTGAAACTAGTAGCTTTTCATCTGAACAAGCTACATATTACATATGGCAAGAACAGTAGTTAGGAAAAGGCTAATCCATGGATCTTCTAAGAGACTGAAACTATGACAGGTACTATAATAGCAGGTGCATGCTGTCACATATTAACCCAAGTACATACAACATAAAGTAATGAGGGTGAACCCTAGTATAAAGTGTGTGCTTTGAGTGAGAATGACACCCTGATGTAAGATTCTCAGAGTCAATAGACATACCAGTCAGGTGAAGGATGCTGATGACATGTGTGGGGGCTGTTGGTACATAAAAAGTCTTTGTCTCATCCTTTCAATTTTGTTTTAAACAGAAAACTTTGAGATGTCTTTTACAAAGAAATGGTTTTCTTCTTAGGATGTTCATGTCAATTTCATCTTAAACTAAACTTGTGCATAATGAATGCTTCTTTGCTATAATTAAAGGTGTACATCGAAATGCCTACTTGTTTCTCTGTTACCTAGAAGCTTCCTAGAGATATTTGATCCTGAGACTCAGAATTCCACAGCAGATATTTAGAAGACAGTGTATTAAGTCAAACAAAAGAGAAACTAGACATCAAGATTTTACTTCTATGCCAAAATAGTTATCAATGGTTTCTTTTGTCTTTATATTTTAACCCAAATAGGATGATATAACAGGCAAACTATTACATTCAGTACTACTGTATGCTGTAGGTATACCAAAAATAAATCAAACTATGATAAAGCTAAAAGAAAAACTGCAGCATAAATATTCAGATAGATAGCAAATTGCATAACATAACAGACTGTTCAATTCATACTAAGCCAATGGATTCTTGATATACGTTACTTTGAACTAATAAAGAAATATTGGGATTATTCTTCTTCCCTTATTTAGTTTACCCTAGAGACTATACATAACTTGAACTAAGCAGATAAATAATTTATTTCTCACTTCACTGTTAGAAGGCTATCATTAAAACACTAAGGGGTAAAATTTCAAAGTGGTATATGGGGATTTGTCAGCATATTCCAATTGATATTAATGGACATCAAATGGCAAAATCCCAGGACACAGCTTTGAAAATTTAACCAGTTACATTTAAAGGGCAACATTATTACATGGTGTTAAAAACACCAGCAAATTCTCCTTGGCATTTGAAGATGTTCAATTAGGTCAATACGACATTTTCTGTTACATGTTTTCCTTCCATTTCTAAAACTTTTCTAATATGCATAATGAACATAAAAACCTTTCAAACTAATAAAGGTATCTTTTTCTTTATTTTAATTAAGAGAAATTATGTTCTCAATAGAAAAGTGAACCAAAGGTAAAGACACAGATCTTCCTGATGTTGGGCAAGAATTAAGTCAGCTTTTATTTCTATTATTATAAACTCAATTTGATTAAAAATAATTGATTCAAGAGGACATATAACCTACCTGTTTTCAGCAATGTTATGGAAAATAAATTTTATAAAATATGGTTTACACACCATGAAGTTATGAAGAAGAACACTAGTGGTGTAGAAAATGATCATGCTAAACTATAAGGGAAAATTTCCTTATAGTTTCAAGACAAAAAAACGTTAAAAAAAAAAAAGGATAAGGTCCAGACAAAATTAAAACTCGATGTAAAGAATGTCCGTGTTATCTGTATAAAACAGAACTGCACTTCTGTCTGTTAAAATAAAATGAAACTCCCAGAACCCTAATTGCTGAGATAGTGACTTCTAAAACATTGCCACTATTATGGTGACTGCTTTTAGAACAAAAAGTAGGGGAGAAAAAGAAGTTAGTTCAATAGCCTGAAATACATGTGAAGACAAAATTCATCCTTGTGGAAAACAATTAGGATTAAGGCAAGACACTGAAAATCCTATCTACCTAAATTAACTAATAGGTAGCATGCAATTTAAATTAAGCTGTTATCTACATAGGATAGCCAGAGGACCCTGATGAATTCAGTTATATTAAGCCCTTTCTGTTTCAATTGTGTGAAACTTCCCCCAAAAGGTCAAGTCATTCTAGATCTTTGCAACTTGAAACAAACTGAAGGTGCAAAGAAAGAAAGGAGGGAAGGAGAGAGGAGTGGAAAGGGATAGGGAGAGAGGGCGGGAGGAAGAACAAGCAGGGAGGGAGGAGGAGGGAGGGAGGAATGGGAAGGAAGGAAAGTAAAAGAAAAGACTGAAAGAGAGCTTTGATCTGCAATGTTTGACCAAGTATTCTCATACACACAAAAGAGGCAGAACTTCCTATATAATAACTATGTAAATAAATATATGAAAACCTTCACATAGTCATCAATTCAAATGCACAATTCAGTGTGTTATGAAGTTTTAGATCTTTGATAAACATTACAGAGCATTTCCAGATTGACAATGTTGTAGAAAAACATTTTCATAACCGAAAGATTTCAAATTATGTTAATAAAGGTTGAAAAAAATAAATTAAGATGATAAAATGGATATCATCTTAAATAGAAAAATACTATTTGCTGTAATACTATGTTCTGGCATGCATACAAGAACACATTATCACTTAGGCTTCTTAATATTCTTTTATTCATCAACCTGTCCACAAAAACATTTTCAAAAGTATGTCTTTTTTTCTATTTAAATTCAATTTTTATACTCATGATACACAAAATAGAAGCCTTTCTGATTTTAGTGGATTGTTTCAAAGTATATAAGTTCTGGCACACATTGTGTGTTATCAGAAAACAAAATCATGATGTTTTATTAATATAAATTTTATAAGGAAATTCAGATTGAGGTTTAATTACAGTCTGTAGCAACAATCAGATTCTGAAGCCAACCACTGAGGTTTAAACACTAACTATGCTACTAAAAACCTATGTAATATTGTGAAAATTTCTTCATCTTGCTAAACTTCAGTTTTGGCATGAACAAAACAATGAAAATGGTAATAATGTCATGGAATTGTTCTGTGGGTGGATTTAGTATATTTCAAGACATTTACTAAACAGTGAGACTTGAGGAAATGATCCGTGCATCTCTAAAGAGCCATTAAGTCCAGAGAGAGCATTTGCTTAGTTTGTGGTCTCTTCTAGGTTGTTCTTTGCATTTAGGATGCAATGGAACAGATTTTTATAAAAAAGACAAAAGTAAAGTGCCTACCTGGATAGACCTTTATACTCTCTGATATACCAAGAGGCCCAGGCATATACTTTCCATTTTCATCTTCCTAACAGCTGTCATTTGCCAGTGCCATAATTTTGATCACATTACTTTGACCCAAGAACTAAACCAATATCAAAGGCTTTTTAATGATGGTAGAAGTCAAGTTTTACTGGTGAAATGGGAAGAGAGATTTACTTCGCATGACTGAGTCATTGAAGGAGAAAGGGGGTTTTTAATGGGCAAGATGGTGTGGAATGTATGCTAATTTTGGATAACTGGAATGTTGAATAATTGAGTTTAATTCTGTTTGCTTTTTCCCTTACTCATTTGACTTCTAGGATAACTATGATTATACAATTAATTAATAGAACTAAGTCCACGTAAAATAGCTCAAGCAGGCAATAGAACAGAAACTGGGTGGTAACACTTGCTCACTGCATAAACAAAAGAAAAATGCAGCTTTAATTTGCTTATATTAATTAAAATGTAATAAATTAAGTATGTAACAAATTCATTATAAATTGAATTTTGACTGTCTAATTGTTATAACAACACCCAGAAGGAAAAACTAAATATGAGCAAATCAGGAATTTCAGAGATTTAAGAGTTGAAAGATTGATTTTTATAAAATACACTTAAATCAAGTAGCAGCAAATTTATGCTTCATGAAAACAGGTTTAAAATGTTAATGAAGCTAATATACTGATAAAAATGTGCAGCACAACTATTTAAAAATACATCTTTACTCATGGATTAAGATCCTCTGATAAAATGAACATAATTCAACTGGAAACTGATGCACTGAAGAATTGAGGGTTATATGCAGATATGAAATCAAAAGAGAGAAATAGGGAAAAATCAAAAGCATACAAAACTGTTGATGTTATTTTCGGTTTTTTTTCTGCAAAGTTAAATGTTTTCTTATTAAAAATGTTTTGATTTTTGCTGCTATTAAAATATAGTTTTGAAGTTTTAATACCTTTGTAGCTATGTTTATCTGCATCTTAAGACTATCCAGTATGTCCATAGTCAATTAATATTCAACAACTCTACCTAAAATATGCCAGGCATTTTATTTGAAGCAATAAAATTAATAATGTTTTCCAAGAAACAGAACAGCCCCCTTCCTTTCTGAGAGTATCAGCTGCTATTAGTGGAAGAGTGAATTTAGTCTAGCAAATTCTTTAGGCCAGCATCTTGTACACTTTAACCTTACAACTATGTGAAGACTGGCTCTGTCATGAAAATGGGAGCTTACTCTGAGTATTATGTCTGAAGCCAGTTTAAAAAGTGTCAAACTTGGACTGCAAGGTAAATCTTTGTGATATGAAGGTTCCCGTGCTCCCAAGGTGACTGAGAATTGAGCCTATAGTGACCATGAAGAACACCTTTATATAGTCATGAAGAATAACAGAAACAGGACTGTGGAATATTGAGGGCAGTGCTGAATTCAAA
This sequence comes from Sigmodon hispidus, assembly GCA_004025045.1. NCBI lineage: Eukaryota > Metazoa > Chordata > Mammalia > Rodentia > Cricetidae > Sigmodon > Sigmodon hispidus. Next base: position 288,414 of record PVIH01000179.1, on the reverse strand, counting down.
CCCAGAAACCACTCATTCGAGCTTGATTTTTTTTTTTTTTTATAGAATCATGGCTTTCAATGAACTCCCTTATCCTCCATAAATGTAAGCCCTCCTTATTTGGAAGCAAGGATACTGTGGCCAACAATATTAGAGCAAGTGGAAAGGCCTTAAATGTTCCAGATTATGGAAAGCACAGAGCTTAGCCTAGTTAGTAGAAAATAATATTATTGTCAATGCTAGAAAAAATTCAGCATAAAAAAAATTGACTATAAAAATGTAGAGTTAACAACTTAATGGGGTTGACTGGGAACCTTTAAGGAATCCATGCCAGTTCATAACTTGCAAAATTATGAATATTGATATCTCAACTCTCTCATTTAAATATAAATTTTTATTTGCTACCAATATCTATATTATGTCATGCTTGGATAAGAAGGTATTTATGGTCTACTTCTGCAAAGAAAAAAATGGCCTTATTTATAAATCCCAATTTTCTATATAATAATAGACATCAAAACTTGTGCTTAGAAATTTTATGTGTGTGATGGTCAATGTGTCTATCCTCTGTATGTTCAAAAAGTATACTTGGTTCTTCATATACTATTTTACGTATGATTTTAGGAAGTTTGAAGCTGAGTGAATAAGATGAGACCTCTTTTTCTCTCTGTCCCTCCACAGTATGAGAGAAAATGTGTTCAGCCACAGATGGGATATCTGTATCAATCCCCATGTCTGAGAATCAGAAAATATCATGGAAGAGATGGTAGAAAAAACATTATACTTGGAGGATAAGGAAATGCTGGCCTGTGGATATGATGTGGCTGCTATACACATGAACTCAAAGCAGCTGTATGTACTTGCACAAGATGAAGCTAGATAAATATTCCAGCATGGAAGAAAGATTCCTGATAACCTGGTTCCAGCTGAGGATCTATTGGCGGTTGATGGTTGCTGAAGAAGAGTTATTTCTCTTTGCTGCAGGATGGGGGAATGGGTGACCATTGGTTGGTTGACCATTCTCCAGTGGATTACCCCATGCCCATGTACATATGAGCAGCACCAATTAGATTTACTGGGTTATAAAAAGAGCCATGAAGTTGGAATAATGATGTGCTGTAGTCATCAGGGTGGCAGAAATGATAAATATACATTAAATGTGATAATTTTCAAAGAATTTACAAAACCAAGAACTTTTAAAAATGAAAGAAAGCTAAGAAGAAACACTTATTCTGTGTTTTGATGTTGACTTTGCCCCTAACATCAGGCCCATAACTCATCATACATGACTGTCTCTACTACTTCTCTTCTTAACATTAACCAGCTGTGAATTCATGAATGAGCCTGGTTCTGTTTGGACTTGCATATTTCTTGAATATACATAGTGATTAAACTGGTGATGGAATAGGAAGACTTTTGTAATAAGGAAAACATTAGGTTTCTAATAAATCAAACCTTGAGGATGCTGTGAATTTAGACACGTCAGTTTTAATAGCAATTTTACATGCTCTGCAGAGTTCAGACACCAGTAATTAGGTCAACTTAGAAAGGAAAGAACTATTGTTCATAGGGACTTTTTTAGAGTAAACAGATAGAACATAGAGCTTTGAACACTTTCTAGTTGACAATTTTCTTAAATTTTGCATATATTTTCCCAATGACATCACTGTATTTTTGCCTCTATTTTTACAGATGTACAAAATGACACAAAAGGCTAAATATTACAAGGTCACCACCACTCTGTCAGAAAGCATGTGCACTGCCACTATTTGAATGCATGTGCACCTGACTGACTCTCTTGCTACTCTGTTATTAAGCATTATGTTTCTTCTTCATTTTAAATGTCCAAATGTAAATTAAGTTACAGAAGGATGAGTTAATTTTTATAGCTAATAAAGATGTATTACCTAGGTATGATAAACCAAGAATATTAACAATGAATTAATTGTTGAATAGAAATTAAATTAGAGCTGGTGCAGTTCATAATTGCAATGAGAGTGACCATATGGCCCAGTTTTCCCAGGAGAGTACCTGTTTATTATACCTATGCTGATTCATAATTGTCTGATGTAATTATGAATAGCATTCTCTTTTACTTGAGAACTATCTCTGTTGGGATGCTACATTGTAACATCATAGTAGCTAAAACCAGTGATAATTATATCTAAGAACAACAGGAAAATAGAAATTACAGCAGACAAGTGAAATTTGAATTGAAACAAAAGCTATCACCAGAGAGTATTTTGGAAACTTCGTACAATGTGGAACCCTTAATGTGGGGGATTCAAGGTCTTTGCAACTTGTTACCAGAAAAAAAGCACAGCAGCTACGAGGTACCTTCTGTATGTTCTATTTTTCACCTGTAGGTGGCCACCACAAGCTACACTTATTAAACAACTCATTAGTAGCATTTTTCAAAACTGTCATCTTCAGATAATTAGCAATTTATTTAAATAACCAATTTCTGTAGAAATAATTGCCACGAAATGCCCTGAACCTACTTTTTATAAACTATAATAAAAGTGTTAAGATAATCCCTGACATTTGCAAATGCCATTAGTTCACCTTTCCTTTTGATAGTGCTATGGCATTATGTTTAAACAATTACCTGATAACACCGCAGTTTAATGAAACAGTACAGTAAGCACGTCTTCAGTATGGCCAGAGAGGACACACAGAATTAAAAAGAAATTCAGTTTGTAGACATGTTTACAAAGGAAAGACATAGCAGAAGAATAAAGATCACTGGAATAAATACACTTCTGTTTTTTCTTGGTGGGTTTAGAAACCATAGTAAATATCCTTTCTTCAGAAATGCAAATGAAAAATTGGGGTATTATTTCAGGTTATAGGCTGTTACAAAATACAGTCTTACACAGCTACAAAATCAAAATGTGCCACACTTGTGCAACTGGCTTTACATCTTCCTCACAGTAGAAATTTCTTAATTTTTTATACCAACCATAAACATTTAGAAATAATTTTGCTTTAAAATTGTCTACATTTTCAAAGTAGAGTTGAGCTGTAAAGGAATATTCTAAGTGGCTATGACGGTATTTGTCTTTAATATGGACTGAGTTGTAACTCTTTTCAGGTGTATTCAGCTAGAAACCACTCATAAGAGGACAATGTTTCTTGTCTTCAGGTTTTAAATGTTGCTGGGAATGTCACAATGCTTTGGTTTTTGTATAATAAAAGAAAAAGTAGAATTCAAGGTTTATGAAATATAAAGTTTAGGTCTAAACTGAAATTGATACTGTTTCTTATCCAGTGCTGATAAAATTGACCATGTTCATTATGTGCTCACTGCATCATGGTAAGTTACAGAAGCATTATTTCAACTTCAGAGATGAGGACATTGAGAATCCCACAGTTAAACAGCTGTTCATGCAAGGTGTGGCCAAATAATCTGTCGTGATAATCAAACAATCCACTGACAACAATATCACAGTAAAATCCACTACTAGTATTTAATGCAAAGGATTTCCTTCATTTCTCTATAATCATAAGCTCCATCTAACTCTCTCTCTCTCTCTCTCTCTCTCTCTCTCTCTCTTTCTGTCTCTCTCTGCCTCTCTCTTTTTCATATAAGGAATGGTGGTTACCTTTTTGGATGGTAAGAGTCAAATGTTTAACTATGGACCAGGTTTTAGGACTTCAAGTAGAAGGCATTTCAATATTATTACACTCCATAAAAAAATCATCTTTAAACATGTACTCAGAAATGGTTATCTTCAGAGAAGAAAGAGGAAGATTATCATGACAGCAAGAATGCTGGTGATTGGAATTACACTTTACCCATGGGAGAACACAGGATACATAAAAGTGAGCATCTTGATGAGGACAAATGAGGGAATACCAAGAAGTGCTCTGTCTCCACTAGGACTGCTTTGCTTCTTTCTTTGGAAAGCTATGACTTCCTTCCTTTCTGAAATCTGTGCTGTTTCCCCAGAGGTTGGATTCATGACCACTGTGTCCATGGTAGCACTTGTTGTGGTATAAGCCTTTCCTTTCATTTGCAGTAAGGCATTCTCTTTTCACTTGTCAACAAATTACATGTGTAAATCTTTGTGCCCTGTAATAAGACTGCATCTCACAGTCTACTGAAACCTGGTTGTGCAGCAACAAAGGTATACCTTGTCTCAGCCTCTGAGATTTACTAATCTCTGTAAAATAGATAAGCAGCCTTGGTAAGGAAAGAATATACTGAATAATTGTTTTCTGGATTCATTGATAATAAAACTTGCCCTTAATTTCAGTTGAATAAAAATATGGGAATTCAGTCAGAATTATTTCATGTAAACAGCAAAGATCTGTTTAGCAAAAGTCAGGAGTAGAGATTCTCTCAACAAATAATCAAGGATGAGTGAGATAATATGTTAACAGGAGCAATATTATGAACAGATATCCCAGTATATGATAGCCAGCAGGGTCAGAAGGACAGGCAGAAAGGCTGAGCTAGTAAGACACTTGGCAGGAGATGGAGGTAGGTAGGACCTAGTTGAGCTCTGAGAAGATCAGTAGCTAAGGTTGGTAATTAGAATGCATATGATGCTAGCTGGCCCTGAGACCAAGGTAAAAACATTTACAGATTTGGAAAAGGGCACATCAGACTTGTGAAACACTTAATAGCCAATGCTAGCAAACACAGGTTGAAAAAGATATATTCTCTGGTATGCTGAGATCCTGCCCAGACCAGATATCTTTCTCCTCCAGCTATAACATTCATTGTTGCGTGGTATTTTATTTAATATGCATATAATTTTGTGTGTGTGTGTAAGCATGCACAAATTTGTGTGAGCATATATGTCAAGGCTAGAGCACAACATCAGGTATCTTTTTCAATTAATCTCCACATTATTTTGGGGTATAGAAACTCATCAATTCATCTAGACTAAATGTCAGCAAGCCTAAGGGATAGATCCTTTTGTATCTGTTCTCTAAGTTTCTAGGCTTTTGCCACTCTGCTTGCTTCTTCATGGGTACCAGGAATCTACCTCAGGTCCTCATTCATGTTGCAAGCTCTTTACCAGCTGAGCCCTCTCCTCAGTTTCATGACATTTGCTTTAAAATACTATCCTTAAAATATCCTCATGTACTAGAATAATCAGATTTGAATCAACCCTTCTAAAAGAAAAAAATGAAGAAACGTAAATAAAATATTGCTGTTTTAATAAAAAATCATAAATGTTAATAAATTAATATAATGGTTATTAATAAAGATATTTCTCAGAACAATGTAAGAGAACATATGCTACTTATAGATATATCTGTGTGTATGTCGCCTTTGTTCGGATTCTAAACATCTTCCTACACTGATCAAAACATTAGAATTTTCTTTTAGACTGACTATTTAAAATAAGAACAGTATGTTCTGATTTTTCTGAACTTAGAGTTTATGTAATAAGAAAGAAGTAGGCATCCACTCACTTAACCTTCACTAGCTATTTTCCATCCCAGAATACATTGTAGTCACAAATGAATTTATTATTTATCAAATATTATAAAACTAAAAGAATCTGCAACATGAGTACATTGGAGCACATGGTAAAGGGAAGGAAATTAACAGTTCATTACTTCAGAAGTCCCTAAGGTATGACACAAGGAATTATCCTTCTGTGTGAGACCAGAAGAACACCTGCCATCAGGCTGGCACCTCTTTCTCCCTGGGAAGAGGACAGCCACACAGCAATGCAGTGTAGCCTCATGGAAGTTATGTTAGTGTGTCTGTGAGTCATAAGGTACCTTATGCTTCTGGGTTGGCTAAAGGCAAGAAATTCTCCTCAGGGAAATGGATGGCTAGAAATCAGTAGTTGCTTCAATAAACAACTGAATGACAAGAACCTCAAATGTACCTAATCTATTTAGAACTGGACAAAATGGAATAGGATAATTGATGTAAGTTAGATGACATGATGACTAGTACAGAGTACTTAAGAAGAAATGCCATCAATACAAAACATAAACAAATAAAAATGATGATATTGAGGACCATTGTATGCAATATATCTGTTATTAGATGGGCAAGCACAACTCAAATTATAACTGATTGAAGTTGAGACAACAAAATGTAGAAAATCAAAAAATTTAAAAGGGATCCACAATTAGTACAGAAATTGAATTCAAAACAAGAAAAACATTGTCATAAATGGAATTAAAGATTCAGGTGATTTAATTAGCAATTTTGACTATACACAAAGGTAGAAATAATACCCATCTTACATAAATTCTTGCAGAAGAAGAAGGGGAAGCTCAAGGTATTTTATATGTCTACAATATTTCTGTCATTCAATCTAATAAGCACATTAAAATAATACTCAGCCCAATAACATGTGAACAATCTAAAAATAATTAGTAAAACAAGAAAATTACATTCTGGAATTTATAAAAACATAATATACTATGGTTAAGAATTTATCCCAGGCATGTAAACTTGATTTGATATTAGGCCATCAGCTTATCTAACTTACCATATCAGCAAAAGAAATAATATTTCAAAAATGTATAGAGAGAGTAAATTTAGAAAAATTCAAGGTTCTCTGATGATTCTCAACAAAAATTAATAAAGCATTATTCAATGTGACAAAAGGCATTTATGAGAAACCTATAGTCAAATAATAATTAATGAAAATATTATCTTTTGAGTATATTTTAATATTTTCTATCTTGTATGATCCATTCCTCTATCCCATTCTTCATACAAAAAACAAAATATAAAAGTTAAAACTTAAAAAGCATTTACAGTATAATAAAACAAAGGAGAATATACTTTTGAAAGATAGCAACTTAAGAGAAAAAGTGTTTATTTAAGCTCTCAATTCCAGCTAACAGCTCATTGTGGGAAAGTCACAACAGCTGGAAGTTAAAGAACCCAATAATATTACCTTCACAGAGAAGAGCAGACATTAGTTCATACATGCCTAATGCTTTCCTAACTTGCTCTACCTTTAAATAGTCCAGAACTCAAAACCTGGGACTATTGCTACTCATTTTCAGGTTGGGTTTTCCAATTTAATTAAGGAAATTAAAACAATCCTACATAGATATACATGTTGTGGAATATTTTTTTAAGTAGGGAAATATCTGTTACATTTGTTTATGTTGCATTTGTTTAATGATGTAAAAATATGTTGCTCTTTTACCTTGCCTTCTTAAAGCATCTGATTGGTGTAATTAAAAAAAAAAAACAAAACAAAACAAAAAAACACGCAAACAAACTGAATAGCTATTAGCCAGGCAGTAGAGGAATAGGCAGGGTTGGAAGGAAGGGAAAATAAGTAGAATGAGGAATCTAGTCTCAAGAGCAAAAAGAGAATGCGCAAGAAAAATATGGAGATGTGTTGGGCCAGACAGAAAAACATCCAGCAGCTAGCCAGATACAGAAAAAGCAGGAAATGCAAGACATACAGAATGAAATAAAGGAGGCAAAATGTTGATGGAAAGGTTCAATTAAGGTATAAGGGCTAGTGGATCAACCTAGATAAAGGTCAAACACTGATAACTAATCACAAATCTCTATGATTTTATTTGGGAGATGATTGGCAGCCCAAAGAAAGCCTGCTATATTTAACACCCAATGTGGGATTTGAATTTCTATATAGGACCTGAGAAAGATGAAAAAAAAAGTAGATAGGGCTTTTCTGAGGCTCTGAGATACAGTAAGCACTTGAATAGCCAGAAAGTTAAGTAGAAACAGGAAGCTAAGTAAAAATACCTGCCACAGTGTAGGTGGCAGCTTCCTAGGGCTGGTGCAATTAATGCAGATTCATGGTAAATGCTTAAAAAAGCTTAAGGCTTCACTGTGACAAACCCAAAAAAGGGGGCAGAGCCACCATCCAGAGTTCTGGTGGAAGACCTAGCTACAACTTAGCAGTTTAAGGTTTTGATCATCTGCTCCGGAAAGGCTACAGGCATGTAGGAAAAACAGGCCCAAATGCAAAAAACAAAGCAAACTTTAAATAGATTAAAGTGCATAGGCATAAGAAAAAAAGGGAAATTAATGATTGTTGTATAAAAATAGTCCATAAATAATAAAGTAATGTCTTCATAGACAGAATATTGTAATATAAAAAGGAAAAAAACCCATGTAAGACAGGAAATACACAGGGAGTCTGGATCCTGTATGATATTTTGTTGACTTTGAATTTTTTGAATTCTGATGAGTGAATGACAGCTGCTGGCATGGGATTATAAAAGAAATTGCTAAATTAAACCATCCAAGATACTTTATGGGCATTTTAACTTTAAAATAGAATTTAGAAAATGTATTGCATTGGGGAATTGGTTATACTTTAGTTTTCACAGGAAATAAAAGGCTATGGATTCCTTCAGAGTTAAAAGAGATCAGATTTAATCTGGGGAAATCTCCTGAAATCTTGTCTACAGGCATAAAGAAATAAACCAAGAATGACTCCAAGACACATTGTGCATATACTAATCCCTCTGTATAGAAAGAGTTCCAAGACTGAACAATAAATATGACAACTAGTTTTCTCAGGAACTGTCCATTATCTTAATTTTCTCAGGATCTCCTAAAGATTCAATCAACCTAAGACAGAAAACACAATGCTCACATTCTTAAGAGGTAGACTGGGTAGTTGTTGGTTATTTGGTGGGTTATAAATATTTATCCTCATTTAGTGGGGATATTGGAATATAGTATAAAAAGATAGTTATTCATCTCAACTATTTGACATTGGTATGAAGTTTTGCATATTACATTAAAATATGATATAAAGTTTTAGTCCATGAAAGCTATTATTACAAATTTTTAGGATAATCAAGAAATGCCTGTTAGTAATCATCTACAACAGTCAAACTTACAGTTATGTTAGGTATGCTATCATTATAATACAGAGATAAATTTTAGATTGATAGATAATCTTCAAACACTTCAAAGATCTAATGAACGTGGCATTTAAAATATTTTGTTAACATAGAGCTTCTTATGACAGTAAGACATCTGGTCCTGGCAACACCAACCCACTTCATAACAGGATGAACATCAAAGTTCCTCCATATGGAGTTTACTTTAATGTGGCAAGACTAAGCATTTGGGCAACAAACTACTTTTGCCTTCATTGCTGATGATATGGATAATCAAGACAAAAAGAAAAAAGACTTCCAAACTTTGCCTAGAAAAGGGGAATAGTCTGTCAAAATTCTCACTTCATAGAAAAGTATGACAGCTATTCTGCAAGACACAGAGGAAAGTAATTGCCAAATTTAGCAAGATAAGTCAGAACAGTCCTTCAAAATTTCTGCTTTATACAAAAGCCTGACAGATATTTTAGGCCTGTAGGCTAAAGATGGATGCCCCAACATTGCAGAAGAATCTTGGGTAACTATCCAAGCAGCCAGATGTTTCTGTCATTTCTATAATTTTGAAAGTGGTTTGTATTATATTTCTTGATTACTCAGGTAATATTATATCCTTCTGGAGTATTTGATAAAGTTGAAAATTAGATACTTAAAGTTACTGTTTTCCTTAGTTATGATACAAAACTTTGTACTCACTAAGATAATAAATAATGAGATTTTTTTTCTGACTTTTCCATATACAAATGGATTGAGTATTTTAAGTATATTTCTTACTTTAAAATTATTCTCATAATATATAGTCTTAATATGTTAATGTCAAAACATTTGTTTTATCTGGACAAAACAGAGAAATGTGGAATATTACTTTAACTATCTAAAGATATGTTACATTTGTTTGTATTGCAGAATAATTATTTAACTATGCAAAGATGTGTTACATTTGTTTATGCTACATCTGTTTAATTATATAAAGATGTGTTGCTGTTTTATTTTGTTCACCTAAGGCACCTGATTGGTCTAATAAAAAGCTGAATGTTCAATAGTAGGCTGTAGAGGAATAGGCAAGTTTGGTGGGTGGGCAGAGAGAATAAGTAGAAGGAGGAGTCTAGAGAGATAATAGAATGAGGGAGAAAAAGAAAAAAATGCTTAGGGCTAGCCAGCCAGGCAACCACCAATCAGACAGACACAGAAGCAGAAAAAGTAAGATATACAGAATTTAAAAAAAAAAAAAAAAAAAAAAAAAAAAAAAAAAAAAAAAAAAAAAAAAAAAAAAAAAAAAAAAAAAAAAAAGGAAAAAATCCCAGAGGTAAATTGCAGGTGAAGAAAAACAGGTTAAGAGGTTAAATTAAATTATAAGAGCTAATGGGACAAGCCTAAATTAAGGCCAAACATTCATTCAAAAATCTCTGTAGTTTTTTTGGGGGGTGGAAGCTGGCTGGAAGCTCAAAGAAAGACTGCTACAATTACCCACAGGCCAGCCAGACTTAATAATCCTTCAAGAAGACACTCTTCCCTGATGATTTGGATTGTTTCAAATTGATAATAATAAAATAATCAACAATCATGAAATTTGCAGATTGGAAAGTTGAATTTCTGAAAGCAGATGTATGTATTCAACACAACTACAAGAAGATTCTAATAAGATTTCTTTGAATAAACCAACTTGTTGTTTCTAAAAGTTCTCCACAAACACAAATGATTTGGAATAGCCAAAATCAAAAGGAAAAAGCCAGTGGAATTCAAGAATATTATTTTACTTTAGGGCAGGTGTTTTCAACCTGTAGGTAGTGGCCCTTTGGGAGTCGAACAACCTTCGCACAGAGGTTACCTAAGACTATCAGAAAACACAGATACTTACATTATTTATAACAGTAGCAAAATTACAGTTATGAAGTAGCAACAAAAAAAAATTTTATGGTTGGGGGTTGCATGCTTTATGAGTAACTAAAAGAAAGTAAGAGCTTACTAATTAAGGTGATAGTGACACTAATCTCCCTAATGGACAGGTGAACATACATGTGTGCACTCAGATGTTACTCTGAACTCAATATATGTGATTATAGACTGTTACTCAAAAGTTTACAAGTTTTAGGAGACATAAATGCTAAATACCACAATTTGATTATGACATCTGAATATGTTTATTGCTTTGTAACACCATATGCCATAATGGAAATAACTGATGGACACAACCTCTACCTCACTTCATTCAAAAAATGACACAGTTCTGAGAGGTTAAGATGGGCTGTAGACTGAAAATATAAATCTTAAAACTATAACAAAAGATCTTTGCAAATCTAAGTTAGGTAAAGATTTCTGAAAATGATAATAGAAGTACTAATTAAAGGATTTAAATATCGATAAATACACTGAGAAGAGAGCACCATTAAGAAAATGTATCAAAAAGTCAAAATTTAGAAAAATAGTACATATATACTAACTATATAATTTATTATATATTGTACATATATAACTAATATATGATTAACATCTGTTAAAATACATAGTAAAATCCTATACAACAGCAATTAAAAGGTATAAAATATTTAAAGGCAGCAGAAAATATTTGAACAGATAGTTTAAAAAAGTAAACTTAAATACATATATAAACACATTAAAATGTTCAATATCACAGAAACAAATTATCAAAACTCCAATTAGGTGGCATCATACATTCCTGAAATTGCTAAATATAAAATTTTCTGAACCTTTAATGTTGATGAGAATATGGAAGTTTTTTTCCATTACTGACAAAAGTATAAAATGATAGGATCACTTAGGATACTTATTCAGCAGTTTCATAAAACAAATAGATAAATAAACATTTATCTATAAATGTATTCCAACAACTTCTTTCCAAGACATTTATGCAAGTGTAGTGGAATCAAGATTGCAAAGCAAATGTACAAGAATGTTCATGGCAGTTTATTCATCCCAGCTTAAAACTGGAAACAACTCAGACATACTCGAAGATGAACAAAAATTAGATAATTAATACAATTAAAACAACTAGCATCAAGATGAAATTTTCTGATTCAAGCAGTAATACAGATACATTAAGCAAAATTAAGTTGAACATATTGTCTGATAAAATGTGCATATACAACACATGCATTTTTACATGCACATCTACACACAATACACACATACCACTCATGCAACAGAAGAAAGAGGATAGACAAATCCATAATAATGTTAAGTCTCAAGCTAGAGCTGGAATATCTACCAAACAAGAAATCTAAGACAATACTGGGTGAAAAAATATTCTCTCCCTTGTCTAAGATTATACTTATTCCAGATTTGTACATGAAAGTTGATGTGGCTGAGCATTGTAATATATGTAAACCACTGATTTAGTCAGTGTCCTGCTGTTATAAAGAGACACGATGACCCTGGCAGCTTTTACAAAGAACAGAATTTAATTGGGTCTTGCTTATGGTTCAGAGGTTTAGTCCATTGTTGTCATGGCAGCATGCAGACATGGTGCTGGAGAAGGAGCTGAGAGTTCTGCATGCGGACATGGTGCTGGAGAAGGAGCTGAGAGTTCTACATCTAGATCCATAGGCAATATGAAGAAAGAAAGCCATTGGGCCTTTGGAAACCTCAAAGCCCACCTCTCAGTGACACACTTCCTCCAACACCATACCTCCTAATCCCTCTCAAGTAGTGCCACTTTCTGATAATCAAGCATTCAAATGTCTGAGCCTATGGGAGCCATTCTTATTCACAACACTACAGCCATACTACACTGAGATATAAAAACACAGATATAAACAAGAAATAGTGAAAGAACCCATCACATTACCTACCTAAATACATTTCTATGCTATCTTAGGATGGTTATAGTATTCCAAAGACTGCATCCTGTGATACACAAAAGAATTTTTGCCATTTGCAAATAGGAGATGAATCTGTGAACTTGAAAGACAAAAGTGAACAAGACTGAAGATGACTGTTGGCAGTACATCAGGAGGTTACATCCATGTTGACTAAATGACCCTTAAGGACCAAGTCTTATGATGCACTAGGCCCATTTATTTTTTTAACTTCCATGAACTTTTCTAGCCACTGTTTAGGAATGTGGATACATGAACTACAAACTGATGACATCTGAAAGCAGATACCATGGCCAGACTGTATATTTAAATCTTAACTTCTGAACTAGCACATCATGGTAAATAGTACTGTATGCAGAAAAGTACAGTAGCAGCCAGCCAAAAAAGCCATTGGGCCCTCTGCAGACTGTTAAACTAAGTGAAGCCCCAGAGCCATATTTCAAAACTCTCACCAAATAATCATCTATATTATGAATATATAATAAGGATTTCTGTTTTTAAGTTCAAATTAATAAGTCAGCATATTTGTATGTCTACAAAACAAGAGAGTAAGCACTCCAGGGTGTTTTTCCTATTAAGACTTTATAATCATAAGCTCATCTTCCCAATTCAATCTTTAAAGACAATTTGGCTTACAGCTTTGTTAAGTGTGCCATGTACTTGGGATGAAATAACCTTGCTCTATATTGCTTTTATAACCCGTTATATTTTCTGATGAAATTTCAGTCTCTTGTCAAAATGAGGTCATTACTTTGTTGATTGGCATCTATGTCTAGGCAGGTTGGCATGCATGCAACCCAGGCTGACTTAACTCACTGCCAAGTGGCAGTTAGCTAACTTATGCTTGCATGAGCTTTTTCATTGGGCCCAATTTGGTGCGAAACAGATATTTCATCATAGGAAACGCACATATCTAAGCAAAATGTGGTGTATATGTTTCTCTTCATTCATTAAAGCTCTTTCACGTTTTAGTTTTGCTGTAGGTATTTCATCACTCAGATGTCTAAATTTGATAGCCTAATTCCAAATATCACTTGACCATTTAGATTTGGGCCTTGGGCATGGCAGATGTTCTGAGTATGGTTACAGCATGGTTTTCCTGCCTCACAGGGAGACATTTTTAGTGAGCTTCGCCAAAATTGCTATATGGTGGGCTTTTTCTTTACAGAATTCTCTATAATTTTCAAGATGACTGAAATCAGATTATAACACAATTCTTCAAAGCTTCTCAAGAGTACCTGACACTCAGTGTAAATAGGGCCAATAATCACAATGTTTTGGAACATTGTTGTTTATTTTTCTGGGTGCAATAAAAAGGAAAGTGGAAGTAATGCTATGCTCACAGATGAGAGGTGGTAGCAGATACCTTGGCTTGCATTATAGATTATTTATAAATAGCAGAGTATCATCAGAGGCCTCTTAGTATTTGTATTGACTAAATACTCAAGCTTTATAGGGGAGCTCAGAAAATCTTATCTTGACAGAAAATTTAAAACTTTCAAGGGAGAAAGGAGAATATTTCCAATACCTAGTAGGAACAGAATATCAGAAGCATGTTGTGGTTGCCACCATCACCTAGGAGCTACAGACTGTAGGCAAACAATATGCTAACAAGTTCCGTTATTCACAATGGCACATTTATGGAGAGTCTAATGATATAATCAATGATTACAAGCTCACACAAACGGCACTGGAATAACTCTACATGGTGTGTTCAGAAGTAAAATAATTTACAATTTGAAATCAATAGCATTTATAGACATTAGAAAATGTCACTTGGAAGAAAAAGGATGCTGGTGTTTGTATTCCTCTGAAGCCCTTTTCACTTCTCAGATTTTTGTTATTCCCTTAAAGGTCTCCTGAAGCGGAAAAAACTCCCTCCAGAGTAATTGTTAGTTAAGTAACTTAGTTAAGATTTGCTTCACAGACAAGTACATACATGAGCAGGATCTGTGCAATTTAACACTCTTCTAAAGTTTCGCTTTACTGCATCCTTCTCTTGGTTTTCCTCTTCTATGTACTTCTCTCTTCTAGCCTACAGTGCTTTTATTTGTTAGTCCTTTCCCCACTTTTAAGCTCTTAAATACATAGGCTTTGGTAAAAACACTTTCCACTACAAGGCATTTGGTTGGCTACGTTCTTCAAATACAATATTCTTTATAACTAAAAATAGTAGGAACTGAGTGAAATTACATAAGAATGCTCTTGCTACCTTTTCAGCTTTTCTGTAAATATAAAAACCATCCTAAAACAACGAATTACTTTTTAAAATATCACTTATGTAACAGTTGGGTTCTTATTGTGTACATAAAAATATCCAAGAGTCCATATTATTTGGAAAAAACAAAGTCACAGACTTGTGAATAGTAGAAAGAATGTCTTTATATCTAACTTTATCACTATTTTTATTGATTGTAATTTCCTACTGAGATGTGACCATAATCCTATTTATCTTCTACCAAATGACCCAATATGCATAAAGTATTTTCTTTGGGTTTTATGTATGCTACCTTTAATTGCATAAAACACAGAGGAGATGTTTCATTTGTCTGGTAACAACAGTAACATATCTCATCACTTAAATAATTTCACATTCCACCTAAACTGTTGACTTTTGAGCCACATAGCTTTCTTTTATAAGTTTAATTGATAAATGCAAATGTGCTAAATAATCCTGCAAACAAGTTTTTATTTATCCTACACACAAAAGAAAAAAAAATTGACACTTTTTCCAGGAAAAGCTGTTTTAGTTATGAAAGCATGGAACTGTCAATTCTAATCTTTGCTGACATTTGTTTTAGGAGTCTGAAAGGTATTTAGTCAATTGTCCATTAATGGAATGATGTCCAATCACCTTATGCACCACAAATTACCTATCAACTGAAAAGAAAAGAAAGAAAATTTAATTTCAGGTTACTCCAGAAACTATGGCAACCAAGCTATTTGGCAGTCAAAGGGTGTAAAATCCAGATTAGATAGATGGATATATTTACATATTCACTTTTATATTAAACAGAGTGGATGACACATCCCTGTATAAAACCTATTATTTAAACACTTCAAGTGAAAAGTGTTAAAATAAATGGCTCATGACTTATGAAGTGTTAAAATAAACGTTTATTCCAACACTATTTATGTCATAAGCCATTTATTTCAACACTTTCTACTTTAGAAGACTCACTGAGACAAGAGACTATCTCGTTCACTAAGAAGATGCCAAAAGGCCAAGGTGTGGAGGAGGAGACTGGAGATTTTATGTTAGAGCTTTGGGTTGGGGACACTCCAATCAGGAGACAGGATGGAAGTCTCATAGTAACACTTTAGGAAACTGTGAAGATGTGGTAAACTTTTCATCAGTACCACGTATGTTGGGTGCATTGCCAACATCACATTTATCTCAGCTGGCTCTGAGACTCCAGGGCAAGACTCAGCATCAAGTTAGGGATAAAATGTACTGTTTTGGATATTTTTGCAATACAACATATGTTCCATTTCACATCTCCACTTATTAAGGGACACAATGGAACTCAAAGCCTTTAGGGAGAATCAAGACATGGATTCGTAAACACAATAAGGGCACATATTTTTACATTTTGCTTCCTACTGCCACACTCCTCTCTAAGTGCTGGGCAAATACTCAATAATTCCTCCCAGCACCACTGAGGATATTTTAATTTCTCTTCCCTTCTTCGGATAGAACAATCAATTCTGGGGTGGCTGAGTAAGTCAACCAAGGACAATGGTGCTTGGCACGGTGATGCTTGAAACAGTGATGCTTAGGACAGTGGTGCTTGGGACAGTAATGCTTGGGGGCACCAGGATTTGGCCCCTACCACCTGCTCCAGAGTTTACATCCTTTTCATGGGCAGAGCTGCTGGTTTATAGCCACAGGCAGGCAAACCCTTCTCTCTGAAACTCTGGAAGTCATGAGGCTTGGGCAAAACCTTGATTCTTCTAACTTATCAGTCTCACAAAACAATTGCATGAAAGTTACCATTCAAGAATAATCTCTAAATAAAAAGAATTAAGGCTACTTCAAAAATGAGTGATAGCTAGTGATATAAATGTTGATCTAACACTTGATTGCAAATCTTAATTTTTTTACAGTTTTGCATATTTTATGACCAATTTTTCTAGTAAATATTGAGCATCTACAGTTGAAGCAAGAATATTTAGCAGTAATTGAATTATTTCATTTTAGGGTGCCTCTTATGAGCCTCCATCTAGAAAATTGCTTTTATTTTAAAACAACCATGTTCAAAAGTTACTTTTTATAGCTATCATTATCAAGAGCTTCTCTTGCTCCTCTAGATTTTTATTGCTGTTACAAGTGTGTGTGTGTGTGTGTGTGTGTGTGTGTGTGTGTGTGTGTATACACACATTACTTTGTATTCTCTGGTCTAAATCACCCTTTTTTTCTTCCCATCCACCACTCTGTGAATACTCTTTGTTGTCTCTTAAAGATGATAGCAGGAGCACTCACAATGGAAACATCAGAAAAGCCAAGTATTCTATCTATACTGGGCTGTGAGAAGAACAGAGAATGAGATCACATAGTACTATTGAAGATGAAGTTCATGCATAAGTTCAAGGTCAAAGAAACAAAACAAGAACCCCAAAAACTGGTGATTGGAAACTATGCACTAGTTTGGAAAGAATAAATTATAAAAGTGATTATTTTAACACTATTACTTTCTGTTCATATTAAAACTCAGTGAGAGCTTTTTAGTTTTATTTTTATTCACATGATTCTCTCATAGCTGTGCAAATGAGTCTAGCTAGACTGAAACTGAAAGATGATGTGGGCAATAGCTAATATCAATAGGTATGTGCACAACTATATATAGCTGTATATATAGTTATATATATATAGTTATCTTTTGCTGCTGTCATTTTCAGCAGATAAAAATCTATCATCATTTTTATAGTTGAATGACATACAATGTGGCAAAAGGGCCTCACAGGAAGGAAAACCCATTTTTACCTTTTTACTTTCTTCAGCAGTGATAAGTTTTAGAAACGTAAGGTATTATCATCACCTCACAGAAAGCAATGTACATTACACAGTGTTACTCTGAAGCTGGTGACACCTACTACCTGTACTTTATTCCTAAACAGCTATCTGTTTCAAGAATGGCAGTTGCTGGCATAATAGTAATGATAGAAACAACTAATGAGTACTATAGGCATCAAAATGTCACGTGGAAGACTTCTTGCTATGAAATAACCCTCTTATATACTAATGTTTGGGTAACTGGCACAACAGTTTCAAATAATGAGTTTTTAAGATTTATGGATCTTTTTAGGAAGAAAATGTATTTGGAAGTATTCATTGATAACTTATAAAATAACATACCTGGGCATATAAAAATCACAAAAAAAAAAATGTGTTGCGGTGAGGTGTGGCAACACCAATCACTTAGTTGAACAGTACATATCCTAGAATCATTATTAAAAGTATGAATTGAGAATGCTTATATTTATTGCAAGTGTATAGAAATAAGGATATTTGATGATTTACATTTAACATGTGTAGGTAGTTTGTGGCTCTTCAATATAGATTGAAGATCTATATTGATTGTCTGATAAATTGTCAGATATATTGTACCAAAATTGTTGATTTTAACTTTTCAGAGAATAGCTTCAGTTTCTATTAAAAAGAGGAAAAAATGCTTCTCTTACATAAATGCAACTTCGTGTTTCTGAAGAGAAAATCTGTAGATTGAACATAGTATTAGATGTAGCACATCTAAATGTCATATGGGAATAAATGACAGCTTGAGAATGCAGGGAGGAGGTGAGTTCCTGGAGGTACTTGAATGTGTGACCATCAAAGGCACAGTCAGGTATATGAACCACAAGCCTGTGATATTACAAATATTTTGAAAAAAGCTAGAAGTGAGGACAGAGATACTGGGCTGCTATTCATGGATCAATGAGGTAACTTTTCATTTTGAATGGAGTCTGGACAATGGTCACAGATTTGCATGTCAGGGTATAGATGGTTGCTTGGTTAAGTAACAAGTTTCACCAACAAGCTGTTGGAGAAGTTCCTGGTTTTCTTTCTGTGTTAAAGTGTATTCTGAGAGGGATTTCAATAGAAAGGAGCAAAGAGAGAATAGGAGGGGAATAAATACATGCTCAGACGAGCTGGGCACTGTGACATGGAGTTTCAACTTTACAGCATAGTGCCATAATGATTACACTTTTTGTCTACATTTATATGCTGGAAATCATGCCCATTCAAAATTATTTTAGGAATGTCATTGCACACATTATGTAATTGAGTGCCATACAACAGTTGCTCATAGAGATTGAGATATGGCAATGTTCTTTGAGAAATGGATGAAAAGAAGAATATGTATATAAAGGGCCAATTTGTGGCTCTTTCTAAACTTACCAAGAAGGAAAATTAGAAGAGAAATTGTGCCAAACTGCTATTTTATTTAAAGAAAGTAACAGTAGAGAGTAGCTTCAGTGTGTTTATGATGACAGCAAAGGGTGTGACTTTCCTTAGATGATAGAAGCATGTTCGCAGAATTGAGAACTCGTGCTAGGCCAGGTATTTGGCGTGCAGTACCTAATTTCTCCCTCATAACAGCTCTGCAAGCCTGATTTTTGGTTTTATCTTCAATTCACAGTAAAGGTGCAAGTCATCAGGTGGTAAGCATATTTATGACATTTAAACTTAGTAAGCTCTTTGCACCTTTCATGCAATTACTGCCCAGTAATGCCTGCAACATGAACAACTGCAGTTTTGGTAACATGTATATTGAAAACTTTTTGTCATTTTTCTTTCTGTTCTCACTGCATATCTTTTTTTTTCTTCTTCCTCTTCTGATCTTTTAAGAGCAGAACTAAATATTGCAACCTCTAGGACTCATTACTCAATTCTCCTCACCCATCCTGCTCCTTTCTGTTTTGTTTTAAAAAGAAGCAAAAAGAATATTCTAAATGAACAATGGCAGCCTGTTTTTATACAAACTCTTAGGGGAAGGAGAAATGTCAGCATGTTGACTGCAGGTCTGTATACTAGAAGGAAACAAAGGTCAGCTGGACAAAACCCTGGGCATGGTCATACAAGCTTCCAAGTCTTTGGGTCTCCATTTCCACTTATGAGAGAAGAGGCCAAGGAAGTCTGTATCTCAGAGTTAAAGAAGAAATAACAGTGACAGAGCCCCACAGAGCATCATAATCCCTAAATAAATGTTAGGTCAGACGGTCAGCCTCATCACTCTCATTTTAAAGGATTAATAAAATCCATTTTGAAATTCTAAAACAACTAAAAAAGACCCACTAAATTTTCTTCCAGACTTAGAGGGAAATTACATTTCAGCTTAAGAAATGCTATTGTTTTTGGAAGGTGGGCCATCTGAGTGTTTAGAGTCATAATGTAAAGTAAATTAATCATTTATGATTCATATTTTCCCTTAGGTTTTTATGAAACCCTACAAAGAATGGGCAATTTGGGATACATTTACTCCCCATAGAAGATACAGGATACCGTAATTCTTTTTCCTTTCTCTTTGGGGATATGGAAATTACATGACATTTCTGACAGAGGAGATAATGCCTGATTTAGCCACTTTCCATCTAAATCCATGCCAAGAGAGCAAACAATGTGTGTTTTACTTCATTTATAATTTTCACTGTGAACGTGAGGGCTGATATATTCTCAAACCAAATTAATCCACAGCCGTAGCATTTAAGAAACACTGCAATGCTCTAATTCAAGTGTACAGTATCAGCAGCAAAGCCAAAGCAAATGGGGTAAGATAAGAGTTCTCAGTCTTGGGTAATTGTGTCAGTGCAAGACTTGAGCTCTGTTAATTCAACAAGCTTGATCTTGATTGGCAAAGCATGCTTGTCAATATTTAGCTCCCAGGGGGTATGTCAGGGGCCTTCACAGAACTAGCTTAAATACAAAATACTATAGCAGGATTTGTGATCTTTTTCCTAATACTCAGATTAAAGAACAGATTTTTTTCTCTTTTAGCTTTTTATGCTAGAAACGTGTTTTCCATACTCCTATGGTAACAAGGAGAGAAATTGCATAGGAGAATTATCGATGCCATTATTAAGGTTTTTGAAACCCAGATAAAATTCTGTCACATGAAATCACTTTAAGGCTTTTATCTGAGGTTTGAAATACAATTTTCTCACTATGATTACAATACAAAGAAAAGCTCAAGGAGAATGTTAATCTGAATTCAGAAACAAGTGTAATACAGATGAGATGGTGGGTAATGATTCCTACAAACCTAAAAACAAATAGTTTGCAGTTTAAAGAATCTCATGCCACAGTGATGCTGAAAGGGTTCCAAGCTTTTACAGCTATTATTTTTTATTGTTTAAAGTGTTGAATCATTAAAGCAATTGCAAAATACAGTGAGGATCAATCTTATGCTAAAACCTGACTCCCTCTATGGTAATTTATAACAAAACATGAAATGAACAGAATGTGTGTGTGTCTATGTGGGTGTATGTGTGTATGTGTGTGTGTGTGTGTGTGTGCACTCTGTTTTCTGCTATGCACTTGCCTTTAACACATGACACTTCTGGCACAGCAGATATAGACAAGAAATTTATATCTTCATTTTTTGAGCCTGATAAAAATAATATATAAAATTGATTAAGGTGTACTATGATAAATAGAAACAAAACATGCTAAGCATAACTCAGATGAGTTACCTCCATGATGTTGACATCAAATTGTTACATATATTATGCCTTTCTTTTTTTTAAATTTTATTTAGCTTTATTTATGTACATTGGTATGAAGGTGTCAGGTCTCTGGAAGAGGAGTTACAGACGGTTGCGAGCTGCCATGTGGATGCTGGAAATTGAACTCAGGCAGTGCTCTTAACCGCTGAGCCATCTCTCCAGCCCCATATTATGCCTTTCTAATGTAGCTACAAATGACATTGATGTGATCTGTGACTATTAAATTCAAACTAACATCCAAAAGAGAAAGCAGAGCAGAGCTGCATTCATTGGAATCCATCCGGTTGAAGCAGCAGGAAGAATTGGACCATGATCCAGCTTTATAGTTCTGATGAGCCATCCTAGGTTTTTTGTTTATTTGTTGTTTGTTTAGTTAAAATATAATTACTACACTTCTCTCTTTGATCTTCTCTCTCAAACCTCTCCTCTTCTCCCCTACCCTTTCTCATATCTACCTATTATCAAACTCATGATCTTTGATTATTGTTTCACATGCACACATATTACATAAATAAAAGTTTATAGCTGTAGAAATATGACCTGCTGAGTCTATTTAGTGTTGCCTGTCCATATATGATTTCAGGGATAACAATTTGGCATTGTATGACTAACTATGGTCCTCATCCCCTAGAAATTAGTGTTCTATCTCTTAGCAGTTGTTTTTTTGCCTGTGGTTCTTTGTTTAGGGGTGGAGCGCATGACGTTTCCCCTCCCATAATAGCATGTCTATTTGTATTGCCTTTGTTCCAGTTTTGATGGGCAGCCATATTGCAGCTCTCATCACTTACCAAAGAAGCTTCTCTTTGCAACAGAGATCATCATAGAAAAAGGAACTGGTCTAAAATATAGAGAACAAGTTATCTTGGGGTGCCCATTCCTGACTTACATGTTTGCCAAAGAATTCTTGCATTAAAGGCTCTTGGGACATAATAGAAAAAGGTGCAGAAGGATTGCAGGATACAGAGAAGGAGAAAATCAAGTTTGCTGAGATTAAAATGACAATCCTAGTTGCTAATACAAATTTTAACATTTGGATTGGTTGGTGCTTTTTAGTTTGTTTCTTGGTTGGTTGGATGGTTGATTTTGCTTTGTTTTGGTTTTTTTTTTTTTTTTTTTGGTTGTAGTGAAGATTAAACTTGGGGCCTTCTAAAGATTATACTAGTACTCTGTCATTGAGTATGTCAACATCTATCTTAATATTTTTATTTTCTTCATATTTTCAATTTAGAGCTAGGATTCACTAAGTAATACAAGTTGGACTTGAAATCACTCTCAGGTCCAGGATGGGTGTGAGCATCAGATCCTCTTACCTCAGCATTGTGGTAGAATGTTTTTTGTATGATGTAAATAAAGAACTGTTGGCCCATGCAGGACACCATAGAAGTGGGTGGAAAATCAGAGGCAGCCAGATAAAAAAAGATAGAGTTGAGACAGTCTCCATCCGTCTCCCGCAAAAGCAACATATAAAAATCTAGGTGAGCCACAGGCTGTGGGCCGCGTGGTAGAAAGATAAATAAAAATGAGTTAAATTAAGATAAAAGAGCTAGCTAGTAATGTGCTTAAGATATGGGCCAAACAATTTAAAGGATATAAGCGTGTGATTCATTTCTTTGGGGGACAAAAGCTGCTACAAACCAGGTTCCAACCGCTGTCACGCGCGCCATGTCACAAACCTCCCAGATCCCAAAACGGCCCGGGAAAAGTTTCTAAAATAGGTAGCGCCCAATGTGGGGCTGAACACCTGCATGAAGCCTAAAAAAGTTTTAAAAGCTTAAAAGCAGCTTTCTAAATTGTGTATTTAAAGTGTTCAGGTAAAAATTTAAAAAGGGCGTGTCTGCGACACACAGCTTAAACTCATACGTTTCACAAAAGGCTTGAGATAAGTGTGATTGATTTAAGGTTTCTGCTTATATTGAACAGAAAGGAAACAGAGTTAAAAAAGTTTTTTTCTGGTAGCAACATTTTCTGAGTCCACTCTTGTGTCTGGCAGCAAATGATTAAAAAAGATAAATAGATTTTAATTCATTGATATAAAGTTAAAATCAATTTTGTTATGCTGTATATATTGTTCTACTCTTGATTAAGATATGATGCTAATGTAACTCATTTAAAATTATAATGTGTAATTAAAAAATACAAATTAATAGTCACCTATGATAACCAAACTTATAGTCATGTTAGTTAGGTTTTTGTAGGTATACAAAGATATATTTCAATTAGATAAGTAGTCTTCAAACACTTCAAAGACATGCAAAATTTGACATTTAAATTATTTTAAAAACTTAGACATTTCTAAACAGTGAGACAAGTCTGTTCCTGACAACACTGATGTATTTCAAGAAAATGATGGGCATTAAAAAACTTCATGTAAAATTTACTTTGTGGCAACAGCCACTGGACAAAAAACTGTTCTAATATTGACTGCTTGACAATATGCTATATAAAATGAACATGCAAGTTCCATAGAAAAGTGACCTCTAAACTTTGGCAGAACAAGCCGAGATAGTCCTTCAGAGTCCTGCTTTGCAAAAAACATTGTCAGACATTCTTCAAGACACAAAAGGAAACAACTGATAAACTATGTCAAATTTCCTATATCACTAAAAGGTTTGCCAGAGACTTTGGGCCATAAAGGCTAAAGATAAATGCCCCAACGTTACAAAAAAACTTTGGGTGACTGTCCAGGCAGACAAGTGTCATCTTGTAGACTTTAGAAGTTGCTTGTACTTCCTGTTTATTTGCATAATATTATATCCTTCTGTGGTCTTTGATGTAGTTGAAGGTTTAATAATTATAGATATAGTTATTTTGAGTTTAAAAGATATATTAGATATAAAATTTTAGACTCACAATAAGATAGATAATAAAATATTCTCTTTAATTTTGTAAATACAAATAGACTAGATATTGTGACTATAATTCCTGCTTGAGAGCTGTTCTGTTGTAATTTTGCTATATAAAAATTAAAACTTCCTTTTTAATTAGACTGAAAAGAGAAAATGTGGTAGAATGTTTTCTGTATGATGTAAATAAAGAATGGTTGGCCCATGAACAGCACCATAGAAGTGGGTGGAGAATCAGAGGCAGCCAGATAAAAAAAAGATAGAGTTAAGACAGTCTCCATCCATCCCCTGCAAAAGCAACATATAAAAATCCAGGTGAGCCACAGTCTGTGGGCTGCATGGTAGAAAGGTAAATAAAAATGGGTTAAATAAAGATAAAAGAGCTAGCTAGTAATGTGCTTAAGATATAGGCCAAACAATTTAAAGGATATAAGCGTGTGATTCATTTCTTTGGGGGACAAAAGCTGCTACAAACCAGGTTCCAACCGCTGCCACTGCACGCACCAGGTCACAAACCTCTCATACCCCAAAATGGCCCGTGAAAACTTTCTACAACACAGCATGCTGGGTGGGTGGAATTCTAGGCATGCAACATCAAGTCTAGCTGGACTTTAATTCTTCAACAAATTTCTTTTCTAAAAGCTCATATATTTCTGAGCTAATAACAATAATGCTTTGTTGAAACAATGCCAGTCCTCTTACCATATGCACATTGCTAAGGACATGCAATTGTGTACAACAGTTTTTTAGCTCCATCTGGACAATCAAGCGGTGATGTAAACTCTTCCATCACAGCATGTGACTTAAACTCCCTTAAATGTTGAGTGATTTTCACTACTACATAACAGATGAGAAATGGCACACAGGTGATTAAGTGTGCACAATCAGATACCTCATGCCAAAATTTACTTTTAAACTAGAACTTGAATCTGGGTCTGATCATTACAACCCTGGTCCTTTATCAACACACAAAAAATGTCTTGATCAAGGTGATGCAAACCAGAAATAAGTTTCTGATGATGTCTGGTTTTTAAAAAATGTCTTTATATTCAGTAAATGTTAGTCTCTATCTTGTGATAAAAGTCTAGTTATGAGAAAGACAAAGCATAATGCGTTCCACTTATATTTTGTCTTGACTTAAAACAATATCAGTTATCCCTCAAGAAATAAAAATGGAGAGAACATGATTTTTAATGATCATTTTCTCCTCAGATGTTACCAGTACTGGGTGCTGAGAATCCCAATTGGAAATTACATCACATCACTCTTGTTCTTCTCAATCACATTTCAGCTTTCCTGGTATTTATTTGCTATTTCTTAAATTTCTGAACTCAGGGTAGTGTCTTTGTATTTCCCTGCCCTCCTATTGGTGTTCTAAATATCCCCAAGACTGAACAACTGTCACTTCTCATCTCTTGCTGCTCAAATGTCATGTCTGTGGCATCTACACAAAGTCCTGATGTAAATATCCTTTCTTTTTTTCTACCAAAATTCTAAACTTGGGTTGTCTGTTTTCACAGCTGTTGGCATAGCTGAGATTATTCTGTTTACTCTCCTCCTGAACAGTTCTCTGCTTCCTGTCATACTCATTGCTTTATGTTCAGTTAAGGAAAGTATTGAGCATGTGGCTCATTCACTAATATGATTAATGGAAGGATCACTGAATGAGAATTATTTTAATATCCAGATGTAACACATCTTACTGTGTTTGTCTTGTTGCTGTGACAAATACCTAATCAAAAAAAAAAAAAAAAAAAAAAGGATGGAAGGATTCATTATGCCTTATGGTTCCAGTGTGCTATTCAATATAACAGGAAGGCATAGCAACAGAAGCTTAAGACTGTTGAGTAGAGGCATCCACAGTGAGGAAGCTGAGAATAAATTCTCTTAGTGAACCAGATATCTCCCTGTCATGCACTCCAGCACCCCAGCCCATGGAATGATATGCTCACATTTAGGGTGATTCTTCTCATCTTTATTAACCTGATTCAGACAACCCCTCACAGACATTCATTCCCAGAGGCTTGCTGCTTTAGTGAGTCTAGATTCTGTCAAGTTGACAGATTAACAATCACACTTAAAAATATTATTTTAAGAACAATATTTTCAATTTTGGTCTTTCTTATGAGTATTTAAATGTGGTAGAATTTATATCATAATAATATAAAAGCAATTTCTATTAAGTGATATATTGTTTTGTATTAATACTGAATTTTTAAAAGCACACTCTCAATTTTCTCACTGAACTTTTAAACACATATTTTTCTTTTTTTATCCATAGTATACTGACACATGTAATATCAAACATGTGACCTGTCTACTCATAAAGTTGAGAATATTAGTATTGTAATGCACTTACATAATCAGTTCTCCATTCCACATAGAATTTTATAAGTTAAACATCTTATATAAGATGCCTTCTACAATAATTTTACTAAGAAAAAAAGTATAAGTAAATGTAAAAGTTACAGTTAAAATCACGACTTAAAATTACATGACTTTAGATACTATTCTCAAATTTAAAGTTATTATAAATTATCACATATTTTAGATGAGCATATAAACTTAAGAACATGGTTTTTAAATTTTTTTCTCACTTTATTTTCAATAAGAAATTAAATTTGGAGAGATGTCATGGGTTGAAGTCTCTATGGTTGACCCTTCTGTGATCAGAAGTGCATTAATAAATTCTCAGGGCAACAACATCTCTGCACCTTAGCATATTGAGGAAGATCTTAGCTGGAGATTTAGAAACAGCATCATGTTCAGCTGCTTAAAGAATATCTCTGTACCATGGGCAGAGTACATGGGAAGTAGAAAACAGAATCTAGGAGCACTGTTGAAAACCTCATTAAATAACACTATGGCTATAATTCAAGGCCATGGGCCTTTGGCTTGGTTATAGTTCAGTTCAAGACTCCATTATATCACATCAAGTGACCTCTGATGACTGTTCCTTTTTTTCATATATATTTTGTGTATGTGTTGAGTACTTCAAATGAGTGCTACATCACCTGATTTTGTCTGTTTATTTTGACACACTAATCATAATCAGGGTCTAGGTTATATCAAGGCAGTGCCTCTCACACATAAAATAAAGTTCACAAAGATCTAATGCTGTTGACAGGATCTAGACTCTCTAGTTAACTTTAGGTTTGGCTGTGAGAGGATTATCTTGATTAAGTTAATTAACGTGTGAAAAGCATTTTCTCTTCTTTTTTGTTGCTGTGATAAATACCCTGACTAAAAAAAGGAACTTGGGTGAAAAAAGGGTTTATTTTGGTTTATAACTCCAAGCTATAGTCTATTATTATGGGAAAGTCAAGGTGGGAACTAGTCATGTGACATCCATAGTTAAGAACAAAATGAAATGCAAGCATACGTGCTTGTTTCCTTCACCTTCTCTGCTTCATTCTCTACTTATACAGTTCAAAAACTCCTACTTAGTGCCTGGTGTCTTCCCACCTCAATTAATGTAATTAAAGACAACCACTCACAGTCATGCTTAGAGGCCTATCTGATCTAGATAACCCTTCGATATGAGTCTCTTCAAGGCAATTCCTGAGAGAGCTGAGTTGGCAAAGATAATCATCACAAAGACCTGCCATACACACACACACACACACACACACACACACACACACACACACACACACACACACACATATCACTATTCCACATTCTGGCGTCACAGATAGCATAAGAAAGCAATCTACCTGAGCAAAGACATTCATTGTTTTCCTACTTTTCACTGCTGAAGCAATGCAGCCAGCCATGTCCGGCTCCAGCCACTCTGCCTACCCTGCCATAGTGGATTTTCACTAGAACTGTTAGTCACAACAAGCCTTTTCAGCTGTATTTTGGTCAGGTATTTTGTTGCAGCAACACACTAAGAAATTAATACAGTCCAAATCATTGCCCTGGTGCTGATTACAAAAAGATTATATGGGCAGAGAAAATTTTCCTTTATACTCTGAGTTGACGCAAGCCTTTCTGGTTTGAGTTTGGGCAAAGATCACTACTCCAGACCCTTCTTCCATTTGGTTGAGGTAAGTGATGATTAGGGCATGATTTTGAGGAAGACTGAGGAAGTACAGCAGGTACTTGCTGCTTGTAAACTGCCTTTGACCCTTGGAAATTCTATAAAAGTGGGAGGAAAAGGCTGGCTTTCTCCCACTCGACTCCTGACCTCCATGTATTAGTACTGTAGCACACACCCCATCTACCCACCAATAAACAGAATTAAAGGAAAGAGAAATATTGTGATTTGCTGACATTAAGTAACATTTAAACAAAATGATTTCATGTCATCAGTGTTGAGGAAGCATAGAGTCTGAATCCAACTTCAATAGGTTCACAGCAGTGCTGTTCTTGTTTGCAGAGTGTATGAAGCTGTACAGAGAAGCTCAATCAATAAAGAGGAGAATCACTAATTTAAAAAAATAAGAAGAATCAGAACAGTCCTTTTTTTCTAATCATTCCAGAGTTAATGCCCTTGTACCCCTTCCTCCATTCCAAGTCTTGATCCAGGCATATACAGGTCATGTTTAGAGGACTAAGTGAGAAGAGTATAGGAAGCTCAGAGAAGTCAGAGTGTCATGGGAAGAAACTTTCCTGCTTCCTGTCACCTTTGTTTGTGAAACACAGAATCAATCTTATCTATTGATGTGACTCTAAATTTCTTTTTGTACAAAACGCATAACAAACAGAAGTCTGGATCCATAAGTCAAGATTCTGTGGGAAACATCATGATCAGTCTCTGGGATAGTTTGAATACTCGCTTTCTACAAATTTAATGTGAAAGATGAGTGCCACTGGAATGATGTACTGAAAGGCAACCTTAAGAGATGCTTAGATCATGAAAGCTCTACATCCGGGTTGCTATCTCCAGAGTGAGTGGCTTCATTAGCAAAGGAGTTGAATAGCTCTTTCTAGGATGCAAGGCATCTAGACACAGGACTACCAGCAATGTCTCAGAGTCAATGTATCTGACACACCAGATTTTAATGGCATGACTAAGAACTGTCACAATTATTTGCTTTTTTTTGAGATAGTCTAGCTATATAATCATAAATGACCTGATTTTCATTGTGTCTTCCAGGTTTATTTTAAACTCATAGAAGTACTCCTGCTTCAGCCTACCTGGTGCTACAACTGCAGGCATGCACCACTATGCTTGGTTTATTATAAAAATTCTATGTAAAAAGAAATGAGATTATAATAATACATGCCTCATGATGATAGAATGTATATTGTCAGTGTGTGTCTGTGTGAACATATATGCAAATAGTAGACATATAAGACCATACAAATTAATAATGACTATATCTGGGTGATGGGATTAATGATTACTCTGATCATTTTTAAGTATTTCTCTGTTTTTTCAGTCAAAACTATTAACAGATATATCTTTGTTAATAATCTGGTATCTCAGACATATAGACCCTGAGATGTTATAACGTGCATTATAATCTAGCAAAGGGCTGCTGTGACATTACCAGGTGATATGCTTTGTGTCTAGATCTCTTATCCTAACCACATAAGTCAGAAATGTTTGAAGTTTTTGTTAACTTAGTATGTTGTGCCTTCACAGAGAAAGGAAAAGCACTTATGTTGTGCCTACCCATACACCATTTGACAACAGTGCCGTTTACTATTGATGCTCCAATGTGCACTCATTTATTATATTAGTCAGCTCTGGTTGCCAAAACTAAATTCTCTGGAACAGTGGGTTAAATAATTGAATTTTATGTCTCAAAGTGTAGGGATTAGGAAGTCTGGATCAATTGAACTAGTTAGTCTCTCAGATGTGTTCAACTCAAAAATCTGTCCTTGGATGATTGATTGTATTAAGGCATACTAAACCAGAAGTCAAAATACCCTGGTAGTTAAGAGGAAAACTGTTCTGATATAGGCAGCAAGGGAAATAGAAAATATCATTCTCCGAACTAACTGTGCGATATACATTCATCTAAACATGAGTCCAGCATCCCTGCCATGGCCTGGGTCTTCGCTTTATGTTTATATTGCACTAGAATGGGAAATGGGATTGGAAACTTGGATTATTATCGTTAACTTGAAAGTGTTAAGAACCAATGACAGACTGGATGCAATCATAAGCAATTATGAATTGGAGGAAATGCTAGAACTAGGCATGAATTTTATGTTGGAAAACAGTCAGCTGTTTGGGCAGACTTTTTCCCAACCGTTTCCAAATAACCAATGACTGGGTTGGTGAGTACTCAAGCCTGTTATTTCTACTCTGAGACTCTGACCTATAGAGCAGGGAAAAATTGCTCAATTGATCAGGAAGCCAGATCAAGGTGCCAGCTGACTAGGTATCTGATGAATGCACTCTTCCTGTCTGGAAGGTGGCTACTCTGTCCATACAAAGCAGAAATGGAGAAGCTTCATGTCCTTTCTAAGATTATTAGCTCTAGAGCTGAGATGCTAGCCCCATGACCTCATCTGACCAACTAACCCCTCATAGGCTGTTAAATTTCTTTCTCTGAAAATAATAAAAAAAAAATCATCTTACATTTAAGATGTTCCAAAGTCTCTTGATAATGTGGTACTTTCTTAGCAAGCTTGTTTCTAAAAATAAACTACTTGATGTGACACTTTCTATATTTCAGTTGCTATCTAATAGATTTATCTAAAATAGAGAAATAAATAAAGCTAAAATGGATTTAAATATTATTCCTGAACAGTGTATAATGGATTCAAATTGAAAAGATATTAGAATAAAACTGACTTAAAATTTGTTAACACTGTGAGAATATTCTTATGGGATAAGGAAAATACATATTTTTACATTAGTACTTTTAACTTGATATAGAACTTTCAGTAACAAAATCATTTGTGATTTAAAAAGTACTATATCTCAAATAATGTTACTGGAATAAAAATATCTTTGGAAAAATGTATTGGGGAACTTAAAACATAACTCTGTTGTGAGAAATCACTGTTAACAATATTGTATGTGTGAATAAATTTTTTTCCAAAGTATGGGATAATGTTATTTCCTAATTAGGATTAGTTATTTTACACACAATGAGACTTTATGTATGCAAGTATAAGAAAATTATGCTGTTAAATATTATTAGTAGATAATTAAAATTTTATTCATATTCATAAAATATATTCATTCACACTGCCTGAAGGCTTTTTTTTCATTCTTTTGATGAGAAAAGAGAGGTTTTCCTTATATTAAAAATATGGCATATTTGTACTTACACTACCACTGCCTGACGTGTCATGCATGAGAACTGAAAGCTGGGACCTATATACACAACCGTGCACAGACAACTAACGCTGTGAAAACTATATTTAAACAGCAAAGGCATACGCTCATCAAATTGATAGTTTTTTCATGTTATTTAGCATAATTACTGTGATCATCTTTTATATTTAGAACTTATTTCCTGATCCCCCCAGCCCCAGCAGCTTTCTGAGACACAGAATCCTTTGGCTTGGATTATAAGAGGTGAGTACCTTCCTCCCAGCCAGTTATCCCAGCCTCTAGGCCTAGGTAGTGGGGTACAACCTGTGGCCCCCAAGCTCCCTCCCATTGTAGCTTCTGTTGCAGACCAGCAGGGAGGAGCTCTGAGGGCAGGCCTGTCCACCACCATCTCTTCAGACCTTGTAGTATATAAGCTGCATTCCATTCACTGAAACCACCCATCCTCAAACTTAAACAGCTTCCTGAGACACAGACCCTGCAGAATCCATCACAAGAGAGTGCCTGTTGAACCAAGAGCAGCTCCCTTAGACACAGACAACACTTCTAATTGGAGGAAGAGATGTGTCGACACCAGTGTGAAAATACATTCAACAATTAAAGAACAATATAGCACCATATGAACCTTGTGGTTATAGAACAGCAAGATCTGAACAATCCAATATAGAAGAAGCAGAAGAAAAAAACTTTAAAATAACTTCATGAAGATGATAGATGCTTTTCAAGAAGAAATTAGAGAAAATAAAAAACTCCCTTAAAGAAATAGAAAAAAAGTAAAACAAAAAATGGAAGAAACCAACAAATCGCTTAAAGAAAGCCAAGAAAATCAAGAGAAAGCATTCAAACAGGTGAAAAAAAAAAACCCAGTACAAGACTTAAAAACAAAGAACACACAAACCAGAGTAATGCTGAAAATGGAAAATCTGAATAAACAAGTAGAAACTACAGATGCAAGCATAACCAGCAGAATGCAAGAGATGGAAGAGAGGATCTCCAGTATGGAAGACAGAAAAAAACATTAAAGTAAAGAAAGTCATAATGCAAAACGTCCAGAAAATCTGGACACCATAAAAAGACTAAGCCTAAGAATAATAGAAAAACAATACCATCTCAAAGGCACAAAAAATATATTCAAAAAATCATAGAAGAAAACTTTTCTTAAGTATTGAAGAAAATGCCTATGAAGATACAAGAAACTTACAGAACACCAAATAGACTAGACCCATCCTCACAGGTCCCCTCATCACATTAATAATCAAATGATTTAACATACAAGATAAAGAAAGAATATTAAGAGCTACAGAGAAAAAAGGCCAAGTAACTTATAAAAGCAGATCCAGCAGAATAACATCAGAATTCTTAGTGGAGACTATGAAAGCCAGAAGGTCCTGGACAGATGTTATAAGAACACTGAGAGACCATGGATGCCAACCCAGATTCCAGTACCCAGAAAAACATTCAATCACCATAGATGGAGCAAACAAGATATTCCATGACAAAACCAGATTTGAACAATATCTACAAATCCAGCACCATAGAAAGCACTAAAAAGAAAGCTTCAACCTAACAAAGCTAAAAACACCCACAAAGCTACAAGAGATAATCCTACAGAAATAAAACCTGAAGAAGAGAAACATACACACTGTCACCAAAAATAGCAGGAGTTAGCAACCACTGGTCATTAATATCATTTATTATCAATAGACTTAATTCCTCTGTAAAAAGACCCAACCTAACAGAACAAATACAAAAACAGGTTCCATCCTTCTGCTGCATATAAGAAACACAACTCAACTTCAAAGACAGATACTACCTCAGAGTAAAGGGTTGAGAAAAGATTTTCCAATCAAATATATTTAAGAAGCAAGCTGGTATAGCCATCCTAATATCTAATAAAATAGATTTCAAACTAAAATTAATCAAAACAGATCAAGAAGGACATTACATATTCGTCACAGAAAAAAATCCATCAATGAAGTCTCAATCCTGAACATTCATGTCCCCAATACAAGGCCCCCACATATGTAAAAGAAACACTAGTAAAGATTAAATTGCATCTCAAATCTCACACACTAATAGTGGGAGACTTCAACGTTCCACTCTCACCAATGGACAGGTCTGCCAGACAGAAACTTAACAGAAAAAATAAGAAATCTAACAGTTGTTATGACTCAATTGGACTTAATATATACATATAGAACATTCTACCCAAACACAAGAGGATATATCTTCTTCTCAGCACCATAGCACCTCATCTAAAACTGATCACATATTCAGTCATAAAGAAAATATTAATAGATACAAAAGCGCCAAAAGCCCCTTTTATCCTATAAGACTACCATAATCTAAAATCCTATAGGATAAAAGGGGAGTCCAAGAACAACATCAACCACAGAAAGCATAAAAGTCATGTAAACTGAACAAATCCCAACTAAAGTACCTCTGGGTTAAGGAAGAAATAAAATCAAATTAAAAACTTCTTATAATTCAATGAAAATGAAACCACAACATATCCAGACTTATGGGACACAATGAAAGCAGTGCTAAGAGGAAAGTTCACAGCACTAGGTCCCTACATAAAGAATTTGAAAAAAAATCTCACACAAGACACTTAACAGCATATCTGAGAAATCTAGAACAAAAAGAAGTAAGCTCACCCAGAAAAAGTAGATGGCAAGAAATAATCAAACTCTGAGCTGAAATCAATAAATTGAAACGAATAGATCAATACAAAGAATGAATTAAACAAAAGAGTTAGTTCATTGAGAAAATCAACAAGGTAGATAAACCCTAATCCAAACTAACCAAAAGGCAGAGAGAGAGAATCCAAATTAACAGAATCAGAAATGAAAATGGGGACATGACAACAGACACTGAGGAAATCCAGAGAATCTTTAGATCATACTTCAAAAATCTGTACTCCACAAAATTGGAAAACCTAAAAGAAACGAACAATTTTCTGGATAGGTATCCCTTGCCAAAATTAAATCATGACCAGATAAACCAATTAAGTAGGCCTATAACTCCTACAGAAATTGAAGCAGTTATTAAAATTCTACCAAAATAAAAAATAAAAAAGCCCAGAGCCACAGGGTTTCAGTGTACAATTCTATTGCAACAACAACAACACAAAACTAATGCCAATACTCCCCAAACTGTACCAAGCAATAGAAACAAAAGGAACATTGCCAACTCTTTTTATGAGGCTGTGATCACCTTTATGCCCAAACCACACAAATATGCAACAATGAAAAATAATTAGACTAATCTCCTCCATGAACAACAATACAACAATTCTCAATAAAACTCTGGCAAACCAAATCTAAAAATACACAAAAAAAATCATACATCATAATCAGGTAGGCTTTATCCCAGGGATGCAGAGATGGGCCAATATATGAAAATCTGTCAATATTATCTCCCATAAAAACTAACTGAAAAAAAATTCACATGATCATCTCACTAGATGCTGAGCAAAACCTTTGACAAAACCCGACACCCCTTCATGATAAAGGTGTTGGAGAGATCATGGATACAAAAAACATACTTAAACATAATAAAGGCAATATACAGCAAGCTGACAGCTAACATCAAACTAAATAGAGGAAAACACAAAGCAATCCCACTAAAATCAGGAATAAGACAAGGCTGTCCACTCTCTCCATATCTACTAAATAAAACACTCAAAGTTCTGGTTAGAGCAATAGACAATTAAAGGACATCAAGGGGATACAAGTGGGAAAAAAAGAAGTCAAACTTTTGCTATTTGCAGATGATATGATGGAATACATAAGTGACCCTAAAAATTCTTCCAGGGAAATTCTTGAGCTGATAAGCACCATCACCTTGTGGCAAGGTACACAAGTAAAGAAAAAAAAAATCAATAGCCCTCCTATATACAAATGATAAACAAGCTGAAAAAGAAATCAGGAAAACATCACCCTTTACAATAGCCACAGACAACATAAAATATATTGGTGTAACTCTAATCAAGCAAATGAATGACCTGTATGGCAAGAACTTTAAGGTATTGAAGAAAGAAATTGCAGAAGATGTCAGAAAATGGAAAGATCTCTCATGCTTTTGGATATATAGGATCAACATAGTTTACTATGCTGGCAGTATTACCAAAAGCAATATACAGATTCATTGGAATCCCCATCAAAATCTCACTCAACACAATTTTTCACATATCTTGAATAACAGTACTCAGCTTCAAATAGAAAAACAAATACCCAGGATCACTAAAACAATCCTGTTCAATAACAGAACTTTTGGAGGCATCACCATCCCTGACTTTAAGCTCTAATATAAAGCTAGAGTAATAAATAACAGCTTGGTATTGACATAAAAATAGATATGTGGAAAATGAAATTTAATTGAAGACTCTGATATTAATCCATAGAACTTTTAACACCTGAAGCCAACAAAGAAGCCAAAAATATACAATGGGGAAAAAAAAAACCAAAAGCATCTTCAACAAATGGTGCTGGCATAACTGGATGGTGGAAGAATGCAAATAGATCCAATCTATCATGTTACACCAACCTCAAGACCAAGTGGATCAAAAACCTCAACATAAATCCAGTTACACTGAACCTGACAGAAAAAGAAAGTGGAAAATAGCCTTGAATCCATTGGCAAAAGAGACCATTTCCTTAATATAACACTAGTAGCACAGACACTGAGAAAAACAATTAACAGAAGCTACCTCCTGAAGCTGAGAAACTTCTGAAAGGCAAAGGACAACTCAACAAGACAAAATAACAGTCTACAAAATGGGAAAAGGTCTTCATACTCCTACATCTGACAGAGGGCTGATTCCTAAAATATATAAAGAACTCAAGAAACTAGACATCAAAAAATCAAATAATTCAATTTAAAAATGGGTTACTGATCTAAACAGAGAATTCTCAACAGAAAAATAGTAAATGGTTGAAAAACACTTAAAAAATTGCTCAACATCCTTAGCCATCATGAAAATACCAATCAAAATAACTCTGAGATATCATTTTACACCTGTCAGAATGACTAAGATCAGAAAACAATGATGACAGCCTATATTGGAGGGTATGTGGAGTCAGGGGAAGAACAGCCCTCCATTGCTGGTGGTAATATAAATTTATATAGACACTTTGGAAAACAGTATGATGGTTTCTCAGAGAACCGGAAATCAACCTACCTTATAATCTAGCAATACCACTCATAGGCATATATCCAAAGAATGCACATTCATACCATAAGGACATTTGCTCACCTATGTTTATAGCAGCAATATTTGTAATAGGCAGAACCTGGAAACAACCTAGATACCCCTGAACCAAAGAATGGATCTTTTAAAAGTAGTACATTTACACAATGGGGTACTATTCAGTGGTTAAAAATAATAATAGTAATAATAATGACATCTTAAAATTTGTAGACAAATGGATGGAACTAGAAAAAAATCATGCTGAGAGAGATAACTCAGATCCAGAAAGAAAAACAAGATATGTACTCACTCATAAGTGGGCATTAGATGTAAAGCAAAGGATAAGCAGGCTACAATGTACAACCACAGAGAAGCTAGGTAAAAAGGAGGACCTTAAGAGAGGCATTCATGGATACCCCCGAGAAGAAAAAAGAGATAAGATCTGAGTAAATTAGGAGCAGAGGGAGTAGAAGGAGGTTGAAAAGAATATAAGGAAAGGGGATGGTTGAGTTGGGAGAGGGACAGATAAAGAGATCGAGGAAATAGATATATTTCTATATCAAGCCATTTTGGTGATAGGAAGAAACTTGGTCTAGGGAAATAACCAGCAATCCACAAACATGGCCCCAGCTAAGACTCCAACCAATAGTAAAGAGGGTACGTGAACTGGCCTTCCCCTGTAATCTAATTGATGACCATCCTAATTGTCATCATAGAACCTCATCTAGCAAGTGATGACAGCAGATGCCGAGATCCACAGCTAAGCACTGGTTGAGCTCCCAGTCTAAGCAAAGTGAGGGAGGAGGGATTACATGAGCAAGGAGGTCAAGATCATGATGTGGAAACTTACAGAGACAGCTGACTTGAACTCACTGACTCTGAATTAACAATTGGGGAACCTGCATGGGACCAGACTAGGCTCTCTGAAAGTGGATGATGGTTGTGTGGCATGGTCAGATTGTGGGGCCACTAGTAGTGGAACAAGGATCTATCCCTGGTGCATGAACTGGCTATTTGGAGCTCATTCTCTATGGAGAGATACCTTGCTCATCAGCTTGATGCTGTGGGGAAGGGGTTAGTCCAGCTCAACTTGATATGCCAGACTTTATTAACTCTCTCTGGGATAACTTGCCCTCTCTGAGGAGTGGATGGGGACTGGGATGGGTGGAAGCTGAGGGGTGACTGGGAGGATGGGAGGTAGGGGCAACTGTGGTTAGTATGAAAAAAATCTTTTAAATAAAATGAATTTTAATAATAAGAAATCATTTTCTTACTGGATTCTAAGCACCATGAGAGCCTGAGACCTTTACTTTAGCAGAGGGCTGGGAAGAGTATAGGAACTTGCTTTTTATTGACAGGGTCCCAAGTAATCTAGATTGTACTCAAACTTGCTATAAAGTTGAAGGTGGTATTGAAATCCTGATACTCTTCCCTCATCTCCTAAAAGCTGGTATTTTAGTACTGTCCAGCTTATCTGACTGCAGCTCAATATTTCCTGCAAGAAGAAATGAGGGAAGAAAAGTAGTCAGGAAGGCTATAGGAAAAACAAAACAAACCTCCTATTTGTAAACAATTCCTGTCTTCTCAAGGAAGTCTTGACGTCTGAAGTCAGTATGGATTGAAAGGCACAAAGATCCACTAGTTAGAAATTACAGTCTGTACTCCTTTGCCTCCAAACTCTTCCATTCTCTAGCTCTGCCTTGGTGACAATCTGACCCAAGTGTCATCATTCCTCAGTTTTTAATTTTAATTTTTGATAAAATCACAGATGTCTATAAATGTCTGATTTAAATGTATATGTATTATCTTTGCCTATCCACTGGCTAAGACAGTTCTGCTTAGACATATAAAACAGGTCAACTTTGTTTTGAGAAAGGATCCTAACATGTTTAGCATACAAACAACTACTCCCTTCAGGTGGGGTTGAGAAGACTAATATCTGGGTCAGTTATGGCAGGTAGTATGGACAAAGGGAATTATTCCTCTAACAGAAAGTCAACTTAACTGCTAACAAAAACAAACCTCTGCGAGTCTTCAAAGACTGCATCCTGTTGACCTGAATGCTGAAAAGGATATTAGTCAAATAAGTTTTCTCCCAAAGTATTACTTGTGTCAAGTCATTTTAGTCAAACAGATTTATGTTCTCTCCCTCAATATCCTTGTGTTTAGTCTTCAGAACTTACAGAGTACCCATTACAAAGATTTAGGAACTTGATTAATCAGAGTCTTATACAGGGACTGAGAGGCCAATTCAGTTGAAATTGTTTTCCAGCAAGTAAGAAAGAGATGCAAAGAAATAATAATGACACAAAATAACAAGCCAATTGATAGCAGTATAAGGAAGGGGAAGGTCAATGGAAGACATGCATAACTTAGTTCCAGAAACCTTCACACTGAAGGAATCTGGGGTTCTCCAGAGCCCGTGTATTTGTGTGTGTGTGTGTGTGTGTTGCCAGCCAGATGCAGAGAAAGCAAGATGGGAATGCTGCACTGAAGCAAAGGTACCAAGTTACATGGATAAACATAGTAAGAATTATGTGTTAATTTAAGCAAAAGAGCTAGTTAGTAATAAGCCTAAACTATTGTCCCAGAATTTACTATAATATTAAGCTTCTGAGTTAATTATTTCATGAGTGGCAACAGGATAAAGTTTGAATTACATATGTGTATGCACTGGGAGATAAGGCTCCTTCAAGAAGCAAAATAAAAGCCTTCTCTCTCTTATGGGGTACAGTTAAATCTTGGGAAGGAAGGGAGAATACAAAAGATCTGTAGGGAGAGCAAAGCAGATAAGAGCATGCACTATTCTTGTAGAGGACCTGAGTACAGCTATTAGCATGTATGTCTTAGACGGAAACCTGGCTGTAATTCTAGTTCTAGAGGAAATCAACACTTCTGGCTACTGTGGGAAACTGCATTCATAGGCACCCACATGAGCACTCATGCACACACAAAGTCAGATAGACACACACACACACACACACACACACACTTAAAAAATAGTAATAATAAATGAAAAACTAGAAAACCTTATAGAAATGGGCCTGTAAGAGATATGAGGAGGTGTAAATGTTTGCTGTTCAGCACTTGGGAACCCTCTGTGGAAGTATAGAGCTGACTCCTCAGAGTGTTTCTCTTTGTGTGTGTACTGTTCTCTCTTTCATACCATAAAAGATAAAACTTGAGTCTTCAAAGGGATTCTTAGAAATGTCTTTGTTAGCATCATTAATAAGAGCTTAAAGAACAAATAAAAAACAAGAATAGTTTGTGCTTGGGCTGGAGATGGAAGAAAGATGGCAGAAATGAACCAGGACAGATGTTTATTTCAGTATTTCCTGTGGAATTGGAATAAAGAGAGCATGTCAGAGAAGTTTTGAACCTCTAAGAACCAAGCAGCAATACTGAGACATCCCCTTTTGTTAACTTAGAAGGGATATCGTGTTTTGGGGGGAAATTACAATATAGTATCAAAGAAGATTCTCTTTCACTAAAAAAATTTGAATATTTTCAAGACATTTGAATATTCCCCATACTTTGTTACATATTTCATCTTGATGACTCTACAGAAGCGTTTGTTTCATTAAAACAGAATGAAAAGTGCAAAGAACTAATTTCTAGAGAACCATCCAATGACAGCATGCAACCTAAAGAGTTTGCAAAGTCTGTGTGATAGATGTTCACCACATTTCCCTATGATATGTCAGTCTCTGTCGCCATGTTCCTAAAGTGTATTATGTCAATAACCTCAGCTTCATTTGCCCACATATCTCAATGAAACTGTGAAAAGCAAACCAATACTCTTGGATGATTGTGAGCCTCTTTTCGGTAGGCTCTTGCTCTTTCTTCCTGCAAACTGAAAACAGGGCAACAGATTTTGTCAGAGGCAAACAAGGACATCCCCCCTCCCCCAGTTTAAAAACTCGAGTTTTGAACACCTGCGAATACCTTCACTACATTGGACTCAAACAATTTCTAGAAAACCCAGCTCATGGTTCTGTTTATTTTTTTTTCCCAACTTCTGCATTTTAAAAGGATGCTTGCCAAATGAACAAAATACAAATTAAAGGAAGGCAAGGTGCATAGGTAGGAAAGTTTATTTTTAGCATGGACTACCTTTAGTTAGAAGCAGACTCTGTTGCCTCTGGTTTAAAGCTCTATTTACACAACAATTAATCAGTCTTGGTACATCTTTTAACTGAGTACTTGATCATGAATTTCTCTTAGATATGTTAAAGAGTTTATTTCCATCTGAATTCTCCTGACAAATACTGAAATATATAACCTCAGTAAGGCACTAATGAGACCATTATACTGAGTTTTGTCTGTATTTAAAGTACAGATTCAAGATCTCCATTAATGATTAACTACTGGAAAACTTTGTTCAGTCCCCTGAGTTATTTTTAAGCCTCCATGTACTATAATTACACATGTTCAATCATAAAACTTTCCATGGTGCAGAACACAATTGAACTTTGAATACGAACAAATATTCAAAATAGGTTGCAAAGCAGCATGGTTTAAAAGGTTAATCTTTGAGTAGATTAAGGACAAGATATTCATTCATTTGAGTATTTTACTGTCTTTTTTTTTTCTAATGAAGAAAAGATGTAAAATCACAAGTGATTTTATCTCCTTTTGATGTAACTTACAGGAATGATTTCTTTAGAATGTTTAGCAATCCCTACCTCTAACTTTCTGTCTAAAGATGTCTCTGATATCAAACAGGTGACATGTGACCTATCATTGAATTTTAATTTCGGTGGTGCTAAAATACACAAATAAAACATAACAAAATATAAATGTACACTAAGTATAAATAACAAAAAATAAGCAGGGATCTTTTCCTCATTGGTTTTAGAGGAGTAGTAGTTAGTTACATATTTGAAAGCTAACCAGACAGCTTAGCAGGTAATGACCTAAGCTCAGTTCCAGAAACCCATTTGTTTGAAGGAGAGGACAATTCCCGCAGGTTAGCCCCCCACTCAACAGATAAATAAGTGTAAAAAAATTAAAAGTATATTTGACTTGAAATCAATGTCCATTCAAAACCTGTAACCATGCAGTTATCTGGGAGAATAAGAGGGATTTTTGCTTTGTTTTGTTCTGTGTGTTTGTTTAAATCACAGGATATTCAACATATAAGAGATAACAATAACTAAACACTAAAAAGTTCCAGCAAAACCAACATCCAGATGGATCTGCTTTTTAACATCATCACACACATTTTAGAATCAATCTGTTTTAAGCCAAATTTGCAAATTCTCCAACAAAAGATTAATTTTAGAAGCAATAACTGTCTAAGGTCTTTGGGTATTTTAACAAGGTCAAATAAAAGACTGTGAAACTTTGTTGGGAGGCAGGGAAAAGTATTCATGATCAATAAAGGTTGTATAAGGGATGACAGAGAACTACCCTGACACTCCACAATATTTGAAAAGATTCCCTCACACAAGGCATCACTTTGAAATGTACACCTATTTTCATACTCACTGTGGATTGGCAGTGAAGCTTTTAAAGTATAAATGTTGGCTGTAGTGTGCTTGGCTGGCAAGGGCATTCAAAAGGTATGGTAAAGAGCTATGGAAAGCAGTAAGCTATTTATACGCTGGAGGTTTCTGCATTTATCTAGGAATATAGATATTGCTCATACATGATTAAATTATTTTCTCAGTTTTCCTGGGGGACTGGTATGTTTATTGCTTTTTTTGTAAGACATTCATGCAGCTTTCTCAATCTCCTGCTTTTTCTTGCATGAATTCACACATATTAAAATGCAAGTGTCTGATAAAGTATTTGTAGTATTTGAAACCCCGAAGCCCCCAAATTTCTTGATATGTATACAATTCAAGAACAAAAATTATGTAGTAATAATTTTTCAAGGATAAGGTAATGTTTCCTGAAAATTATCTATTATGAGAAGTTCACAAGCCATTTTTTCAATTTTCTTGTTGAGTTTAAAGAGTCAACTTAAAGAAAACCTTTACTCTTGAGTGAAGTATATGACTCTCAATTATCATTCAGTCTGGAATTATTTTCTGATATCCACTGAGCTCATATCAGATTTTTATAAACCCAAAAGTTATGAATGCCTTTACTCTTGAAGCTTATATTTTAAAGAAAAAAATAAGCAAAATAATCAGATTCACTCAGATGTAAATGTGTAAGCATGACTTTTTTAACAAAGTTAGGCAAAATGTGACTATATAATTTGAATGTATACACACACACACACACACACACACACACACACACATATATATATATATATATATATATACACTAACATTCACTAACAGCAATAATAAAAGAAAAGTTCACCAACCTTTGTCTGTGTGCCATTACTATAAAAGCCATACAGTAAGGTTAAGGAGTAACCAGTGATGCTGAAGAACTCTGTACCATGGAGTGTGGAAGTGAGCACCATATGTATGAGGAAAGTGCCTGCTGTTCAGAAGTTATCTAAGGAAGACAGACAGGACACTGGAAATAGATGGTGATGGAAACTCATTAGGAAGGATGCATGCACCCAGTGGGAGAACCTTCCAGTGTGCTTTAGGCACTGTAAGAAAATGCTGGACTAAGACATGAAGGATACACAAGAAGGTGTTTCATCATTCAAGAAAGCAGCACATCTGTAGGTGGGTGCGTGCACGAGAGAGAGAGAGAGAGAGAGAGAGAGAGAGAGAGAGAGAGAGAGAGAGAGAGAGATTGGAGTTATGTATTGGTCCAAATATGTTCAGCATTGTGATTATGGTGATACACAGCAAATGTATGGTGATAGTCAGACAATGACAAAAATCTAGGACAAAGTCATCCAGGCCACTGAGCACTACAGTAAAGGCTATACTGGATTCCTGTTCTTTCTTTAGGGTCTTATTCAATGGTGACTTTGCCCACAAAGCTAAATCTGCATCTGAAAGCATGTGATTAGAAAACATGGCCTCTAGTAGAGAGGTGTTCAGAAGTGGGGTCTTTGAAAGGTGATTAGATGGCAGGGGCTTTAACCTTATTCACTGATAATTTTATAGCTGAAGAGGCTATTGAGGGGTGAGGGAAACATTGAAAGCAGTTGCAGTTGAGCCTAGACTGAGGAAGAGGATCAGTTACCAGGAGTATAACCTGGTAGGGTACACGCATCCTGGATTCAATGCTCTTTTCCCACCTTTTGTTGACTGCTATGAGATAAATAGTTTTCTTTCATTACATTCTCTCTACCATATTGTTCTGACTCATCTTGGCCCAGTAAATAAATCCTTCCTTCTTGCAAATGGTTTGCTCAAGTATTTTTATCACATGTCAGGAAACTGACTAGTACATGAGAATAGAACCTTGCCAAATATTCGCAAGTCTAAAATCTTGAAGATGTATTAATGATGACATTTGTGTCTTTAAGAAAATAAAAAATATTTTCTTAACCCCTGCCCTCATGGAGCTTCTTCTCAGCATACAGACACTAAAGGGCCATCATAATAAACTTGCTATCTCCAACTTTTTTCTCCAGCTTTCCTCTATAGAAAACTATTCCAGATAGTTTTCTTTTCTTTATTTTTATTCCTTGAGACATATTATCATTTTGTATCATATAAAAGCAAACTCACTAACTCATTATGTATACCAAGATGACCTCACACTAATATTCCTGCCTCAGGCTCCTGAGTAATGAGATTATAAGTTTTAGCCACTGTGCTTGGCTCTTCATGAACTTCTTCATCAGAAAATATTGAAATTGTTCTTGGACATTTTTATTTCTTCATCTGTATGAGATTCAAGTCCATCTCCACAGGCTCCATACCTCAAATTTTTTTTTCTCAGCTTCAGACTCCAAGATTCAACTAATTCCAATACTCTCTCACTTGGTAATCTGACATGTCAGGTTCAAGTACATCCTCAAATGAACTTTTGAGCCTCCTTTATTTTCCTTCCAGACAGCTGCTCTCCATACTTACTAAAAATGTCACCATCACTCACACAGATGCTTGGCCTAAAGTGATAGAGTCACCTATAAATTCATTCCCCTCCCTCTTTCTTTCTTTACCATAATATACTCAGCGCTCTAGTGAATCCATGGCTTTTCCACTGGTCTAAGGCATCATCCTGTCTTGTTTGCAGTCCGATTCTAGCCCTCAAAATGCTTCCTTCCCTAAGTTATTGACTCCTAAAGTCTGTTTGCCATGTCGTAGCCATGTAAGTTTTTTTTTAAGACTTGAAGTCAGACAAAGTTGTTATTTTAAA
The DNA here is from genome assembly GCA_004025045.1 of Sigmodon hispidus. Lineage (NCBI taxonomy): Eukaryota > Metazoa > Chordata > Mammalia > Rodentia > Cricetidae > Sigmodon > Sigmodon hispidus. The sequence continues at coordinate 243,549 of PVIH01000179.1, read as the reverse complement.
AATTAGAATACAACTCTCAGTTCATACAGAGACTCCATAGTATTAGGTTGCCTTTCCAACCTCACCGTCAATCACTTTGTTTCTTGGCCACCCTGATTCACTTTGCACACACTTAGTACTGGTCCTGAGCACACTGCTATCACTAGCCCTTTCAAACACATTGCCAGCACTATTTATGTGCTTAGTGTATAAACACCTCATTTGTTTTATGTGCTGAACTATGACTAATGTGCCATGAAAGAGTTGGCTTTCACTTATTTCACAATTCAATCTGTTCAAAAGCACAGAGATAAAAAAAGACGTTCTTTGATTGTGGCTTAGCATTTTTCATGCTTAAAAATGTTATCTCCTTTGCGGACAACATGTTGTGCTTCTCAGAGAAGCTAGATAGTGCTCATCCTCAAGAGCTTCAGTAAAGTCAAAAGGCAGTAGAGAAGTCAAAAATGGCAGGCTAGTGGCAAGGCAATTTTCCAAGTTTCCCGTGTTTGAAAGTTATACTTTGTAAGGTATTTGATTGTCCCATTATTACACTACAGTTCAGAATATGATAACAAAAAAGTGAGAAGCAAAAAGTCTGGTTGTTGTCAACAAGATGCTGACCCATAACTAAGCTGCAACAATGAAATGGTTTCTAGTAGGCTCAGTTCAGAAGCCACTGACCAACACTTCAACTATGCCCTAGGATTTAACGGCATTACTCAGCCCAGACCAACTTCTTGCCTTCATTCTCCTCTAAGAAAAATAAAGAGAAATAAATGAGGCTAAATAGAGAAGCAAAGTGAAAAAAAAAAAAAAAAAGCAGCTTTCAAGGCAGAAGGAAAGATTCATGTTATAAAATAATGACAAAAAGGACTGGAGAAATCCAAAACCTGAATTTCTGGTACAGGAGATTACCTTGCCTTAGGCAAATTACTATTAACTTATCAGTTTTAATTGTGTACAGATATATACACATATTAACACACCTGTACACAATGAAATATTGACTGTAAGCTTTAACTTATAAGTCGTAAGAATTTAGTTTAAAACAAATGGCATTGGGGAGATATGGAGAAGAGAGAATGACCTGATGTGGTGGGAGGGGAAAGGGACCTTAAATAAGGAGATACAAGGACAGAAAATGTGACTTCTTTATTCATAACAATAAAAAAAGAAAAAAAAAACAATGGCATGACAATATATTTAAGTTCATAAACCAAAAATTTTTTAAAAATTAATTTTTAACTTTACTTTTTATTTCCTTCACTTGTCTTTTTTAATTTTTATTTTTTGATACAAGGTTTTTCTGTGTAGCCCTGTGTATGCTAGAACTCTCTGTAAACCAGGCTGGCCTCAAACTTGGAATCTACCTGTCTCTGATCCTGGATGGTGGAATTAAAGGTAGGTGCCACCACAGTTGGCTTAATTTTCCTTTTTAATTAACATCCCTAGTAATGAATTGCTTTGTGTCTTGAATCCTTTATCCTTCTCACAACCTAGTCCAGAAGATAATAAATGAAAAGTATAAGCAAGCAAACAAAATATGTATGAAGCAAAAAAAATAAAGAAGTTATCATCTGCCATGGAAAATTTGTAGAAGATGAAAGAAGATACATTTAAAAAATGTAATTAAGGATACCCACTACATGAAACCCAATGGAGAGCAGTTATACAGTGGGATGCATACAGGGCAGGCTGTGGAACATGGATGAACAATGAGATAGCTCAGTGGGTAAAGGCACATGCTCACATATTGCCCACAGACCTCCAAATGTGTATACATACAAAGAATTGGATAAATAAATGCAATAAGATATGTTTTATTTTCAAAAGCAAATATAAGGATCTGATTAAGACAAAGGGACAAACTGGAAATGAAATCAACATCTGTATATTAAATTCTGAACCTAACCTATACTCCCCCTTTTTACTATGGGAAGGCAGATGTGACCATGATAGATGATGGATTCTTCTGAGAAACTGCTTCTCCTCTGAGAAAACACCTCAAGAATTATCCACGAGTTCTTGTCAAAGCATTTGCTCATCACTTACTCTCTTTACAATAAAATCTCTAGTTGATCAACTTCATTCACACAATCAGAAGTTTTAATCAACTTCTCAATATTACACAGTTAATACTAAACCAAGGGAGTTCCAAGACCCCAAATATTCCAAGATTTTGCCTACATGACCCAGAGAAACCAAGACAAATGCTCAGAAGCAATCAATCCTGAGCTATGGGACATAGAGATCATACAGAAGCCAAAAAAAAAAAATAGTCATTATTTTCAGATAAGGCTCTGCATGTAAAAGATCAGAATATAATCCAAAAGAGAACTGCCACAGGAATATTAAAATATAATAATTAATAAAAGCAAATTATCAGAATATGTAAAAAAGTAGTAAAATCAATAACTTCAAATGAAAAATATAAGATGAGAGAAATTAAATAGTGACTGAAGATGTAGAGATGGGAGAATGGTAATAAACAAAACAAGAATTTACAGATTTTAAAATGAAATTTCTAGTCAGGCATGTTGAGAAATTCTGTAATAGTAAGAGGAAGAAATAGGGGCATCTCAGTGAGCCTGAGGCCAGCCTGGTCTTTATAAGAGTTTTCAGGTTAACCACTGCTATGTAGTGAGACCTTGTCCCAAAACCCAAAAATGAAAGTAAAATTTCTAAATAGAAAGAAGGGCTCAACAGTAAATTAAAAGAAAAAAATTTCATCACCAAAATATCAAACAAGATCTCAAGAAATAAAGAGTACATTTGACTAAATATTTAAAGGGACGATTTATACACACACATGTTCATACACAGATGAAGACACACAAATACATACTTTCCAAAAAAAGGAGCAGGCTTGTTAATAATTAAGAAGAAACTGGAATATTGGCTTAAAATATTTAGGAAAAACATACCTTTTACATTGAGTTTTACACTTAATGATATAACTGAGTACAAAGGTAAAATGAATACATTTTCAAATAGTATGACTGAATATTTTGTCCACTGTGACTATTTTACTGCATGGTCTTCTATTATGAGAAGTGTGCTAGCAAGCTTTTTGTCAATGTGACACAAGCTAGAGATCCGAAAGGAAAGAATTCAGATTGAGAAAATGCCTCTGTAAGATCGGCTGTAGGAAAATGAACATGATAGGCATCTTGCTAATTACTGATTGAGAGGGGACAGCCCAGCATATTGTGTCTGGGTATACCTGCAAGCCTATGCTCCTGGCTCTTAAAGAAAGCAGGCTGAGTAAACAATGAGGAGCAAACCACTAAGTAACATTCCTCCAAGGCCTTTTTATCAGCTCCTGCCTCCAGGTTCCTACCCAGATTGAATTCTTACTTTGGCTTCAGGAGTTTGTGGCTCAAAATTTGTAAATCAAATAAACACTTTCCTTTTCAAGTTCCTTATGGTCTTGGTATGTCATTAGAACAATAGCAATCCTAAGACACAAGTTTTATACCTTGACTCAGAATTAGCTGATTTATTATCATGGTTTGATGTTCATGTTCTAATTTTGCTGATGGTTTTTGATACATAGAAGTGTTCAAAGAACATGCAGAGAAATACATTCACTATTTTAGTACATTATCTTATCTTATTAATTTCAAATAGATATTCACCTTTTTATTATTTTTAAATAGTTAATTTAGCATAATTATTTAAGCCTTTAAACTTAAAGCTTCTCAAATTATATATTGGCTTTTTTCTAAGTACCTAAACTGCTCATTATTTGTTTAATAAAATTGTTTTTCTTTTTATAATAGGCTATCACTAAAAAATAACTTATACTATATGAGTTGAGATAATTTTTTACATGTTATTTTCACTGGCATAAAGAATGTATTCAGGACTTCCTTTTTTTTTTTTTTTTTGCTCATTTATCTTATTGTTCTCATACCAGAAAACATAATTTTTATTATTATTCTAAATTCAATTTAAATATTTTTTGTGTACATACTTTACTACTTTTGTTTTTAAAACAAAATGATATATGTAGTAGCTCTTCTGTGTTTGTTCTCACCTCTATACTAAAAATAATTTCAGCCAGGCAGTAGTAGAGTATGACTTTAATCCCAGCACTCAGGAAAAAGAGGCAGGAAGAGCTCTGAGTTTGAGGCCAGCCTGGTCTACAGTGTGAATTCCAAGACAGAGGGCTACAGAGAGAAACCAGTTTCAAAAATAATAAAAATAAATTTTATAAGTGCTAGAAAAATAGTTAATTTTAGTTCATCACTGCACAAAATATATAACAACTGAAAATATGAGAATGGGTCTCTTTTGCTGTAAGAGCAAACTCTGCTTTGCAATTTATTCAGTTCTTTTCTGCTACAAGTAGTGCAGTTTTCCTTTCTATCACATATGCTGTTGACTGAAAATAAAAGTTTTTCCTGGTGTAGATGCAGTGTGCAGAAGAGCAGGATTTTTTAATGTTAGCTGCACAGGAAGAATACACTTTTGAATCAGCCACACTGGACAGCAAGTTCCTGCTTGGAGCATCATTTTTCTCACTTATGAGATGATCGGGAAAACAGCTTTGCTCCTGCCTGGCCCAAATACCTTCTTAGAGTCATCTACTTCCCATATGTTAATTACCTTAATTCTGTCATCTTAAACAGCATTTTGCATCTGCTGAATAATTAGAACATCTCTAATAATTATTAAATTTGTAAACATATTTATACATATATATTAGGGAAAATCTCCAACACAGTATAAAAATGTCAATTTTAATAGTATATACCTATATATACTATATATATATCATTTATCCTAGGAACATCTGATAAAGTAAATTGCTAAGTAGACTTAGACTTTTTAATTTTGTAAACTACTTGATATGTCTAAGAATGTGTTAAAAATATAAAAACAATTTAGAAGGTTCTTCAGGTCACTTTGAAAAAACTAACCTTGTAAAAATTTACTATCAGGTATAATTTTATTATATTAAATTAGCCATAATCATAAAACTCAACCATCCTTGCATTCCTGGAATAATAGTTTATAGTCAATATGCTTGGCTCTTCAAATGTATTATGCAACAAAATTTTCCAGTATTTAAAATACTTTAGATTCATAAATTAAATGCATCCAAATATTCTATGTGGTAATTTGGAAAAATTAAAATTTCCAAATTTGCCAGCTTCATAATCACTTTTCTAGTATGGCAATATTTTGGAACTTTTTGTAAAGCACAAGGAGGAAGCATTATGTAAAAGTATTCTCATTTTATATGTGAAATACAACTTAATCCTCAGAAAACTCTCCCAAGGAGGCATTTTAATTCTCATTGTACAGATAAAACTCAGTGGAAAAAAAGTTGCTGAGGTCAGTTAAGACATAACATTCATGTCAATATTTTGATCACCATGCTGCTTACCATGACACTCCTGAATACAACTTTCCAATTATACTACAGGTCCTTGATTTTTGAATACTCATCCACTGAATCACTGTTATTTGAACCAGTCATGATCTAGCTGCAGGATACACATCATGAAGACAATTGGAGAATATAAATGAAGGCACTGTAGAGTTCAGGTCCTTGTTATACTTGCACTACCTCCAAGAGGAATTACCTCAAGTTCTTCAAAAGCCCTTTGGGTCCTATTATAGTTTATAAATATCTAAGTGAAGAATAACAGTTTACATGATTATCCTGTCAAAGTATGGTAGCACACACCTATAATCTCAATCCTTAGAAGCCTGAGCTACTCAGTAGTTCTAGGTCAGTAATTATTACATTGTTAGACATCGTTTAAAAAAGGTAAGAAAACTATAAAACAACAAAAAGCCCCACATCCTATTTTGATGGACAGTTTTAAAAGACTAAGCCTATTTTTTTTTCATTAATTGTTTTTTGTTAACTATTCTGAGGATAGAATTTTATCAGTATTCATGGCCTGTCCTTTAGGAAGACTTTTGTCACAGAAACACCATTTTAAACCCCAATTTTCAAGTTACTTAGGATCTAGTGTATAATCAGTTTTTAAAAGATTAACTCTTGTGCAAATGCCTTCTTATTTTTGAATTGATTAATTTAATTCATTCACTGTCTTACTTCAGCTTCAGAATCACCTGGAGGGCTTGTTAAAACAGACTGCTGGTCCCACAGCCCAGAGTTTCTGATTCAGTTTTTCTGGAGTTGGCCCTGAAATTCTGTGCTTCTAATAAGTTCCCAGGTGGTGATAGCAGATAGTCCAGAAACCATAATTTAAAAATCATTGCTGCAATTCATCACTTGGTTGCTTACTGTGGGGATGATACACACACACACACACACACACACACACATATGCCACATAATAATGTTTGAATGTTTGGACAGCTTTTCTTATAACATCTACAGCACTTTACCTTCTTCTGTCATTTCATTTTATTAGACTTTATTCATGCTTATACTCATTGCATGGTTATCATTTAATGAAAAATATTTTAAGAATGTGATGAGGTATAATTCTCTTTTATGTATTTTTATTCTGAGTAAGAAGTACCTTTGTTTTAGCAATATGGTTCTTGACTATTATTGTTATTGTAAAAAAGTTAAAATTCAGTGTATGCTTCTATTTATGAATTAATATTTGACTGTTAAGTGAATTAAAACACAGAAAGAGCCTAGAAACAAAAAGGTAAGTGAGAGTGCTCAGAAGGTGACCACAAAAGTATGTGGAAAAAGCTCAACAGATACATGATATTCTCATTTTTAAAATTACTTTGATGGTTCATTTTCTCTTTCATGACCACACGTTCGTCAGCAACTCTTTCTTGCTGATTTTAACTTCTGTGTTGTTCCTCTTGTTTTCTTCCAGAGATATCTATACCTGTCTTCTATGACACATAAAGCTCCCCACCATCACACAACATGGCAGACTTTGCTTTTATTGCTGTATTTTGCTCCCTTGTTTCAAATTACCACATTTCTCCATTTAATTTGTATCTTCTCATCTTTAATAATCTCTATTTTATGTTTTATTTGTTAGGCAAATCTGCTCTTCAGGAGTAGAGATAGGAACAACCATTGCAATTTACAGGTCAAAGCCAACTGAGAACCATTTAGTAGATTTTGATAGGACTCTAAGAGACTGAGCTCACAGAGGTATGGTCTTTTGGCGGCAGGGCCATCCTATGCAACTGAAATGACAACAATTCTGCTTCACATAAAATTAGGATAGAAATATCAAATGCTTCCATTTCTCCTTGGTTAGAGGGGAAAACATGTATAACAAGATGTGGACAAGAGAACACTCACATAGCAACATCCTTTATTTCTATACAAATTCTCAGAAATACTATGTCATGAGTTAAGGATGGTAAAGAGACTTTTATTGATGTGTCCTATCATTTAAAATTTAATACCCGCAAGTAAAATTCAATAAAAAGAATATCTGAAAATTTTGTAACCATTTTAATGAGTAGCTCAAAGTCAAGTGAACATTTTGTCATTCTTTAGAATGAATTATGTCATTTCTAAGTTGTTAGGGATATTAGTCAGACTTTTAAATTGTCTACTTAATGGTCAACTCAACAAAAATTATATCACTGCATACAAATTACTAGCATTACAATGATTATTGACTAAACTTAGCTAAAGAAAGCAATGTTATTTTACTCTGTGAAACAAATATCTTAAATTGCAATACATAATATCATAAAATGATAGTATTACTCATGTGATACTTCTTTAATTTTTCCTTCCAAAGAGAAAACGGAAAGGTATAAGTATCAGACTCCTCTGGGATACTTAAAGATATACTGAGAAAATAGCTTTCTAGGATAAATCAGCATATTTATAATGATTCTCCGGTGACTGTCATCACTCTGGGCACTCTATTGTTGGACATCATAAGCATTCATAGGAAGATAAAACTAATAGTCTTTGGAAATAATTTAGAATAACACACACACACAAAACTATGCATGCACACATGTGTGTGCACACTCATACCTCCACAAAGCAATACTTTATTCTTATGACTAAATTAAAGTTTGGGGAACTTGAGGGTGAATGTTAAAAAATAGTTGTACTACTCAGAGCATTTTTTGGTTCAACTCATTTAGATTATGTTTCTATTTTATTCTAGCTAACAGAAAAATTCATAATTTCCCTTTAATATGAGAATAAAATAAAAGATTGTTTTTGAACTAATGAATAAAAATATAATGTAATAATCTAATCTATTAAACTTTTTGTATCTACCTTAAAATATTTCTTTGTGTTATTTCTGAACATATTAATATGAGAGTTGCATGAAGAACACAGGTTAATAGGAATGCTGAAGTGTTTACTAGAATAACTAAGGTACGTTTGTGATCCTCCATCACTTGATACATTTTAAACTATTGTAAATCTTGTCATTATTTTTATAGATTATTTTCCTTAATTTTGCTAAAGAGATTAGAGTTGCTCCTCACTGTTTTAAACCCAATGAACCTCATAGATGCATACTAAAATAAATTAATCTAGAACAGTGGTTCTCAACTGGAGGGGAGGTGCCAAAAATCCTTTCACAGCGGTCACCTAAGACCATTGGAAAACACACTTATTTCTATTATGATTCATAACAGTAGCAAAATTACAGTTATGAAGTAGCAACTAAAATAATTTTATAGTTGGGGGTCACCATAACAAGAGGAACTTATTAAAGGGTCATAGCATTAGGAAGGCTGAGAATTGCTGTGCTAGAGAGCTTAAGAAGAGACAAGTGAGGGATGGATAGTATATTTACAATATTTACAATATCCTGCATAGATTCATGTGTACTTAGTACCAACTGTGTGATTTCATAGGATGTACTTAATTTCTCTGTGCATCCATTTTTTTTTCAATGAAGCAGGTCACTAAATTTTACAACCTGATCAGGTTGTTAAGCAATTAAATAGGACAGTTGTGAAGAGCTCTGGGCATTGTGCACATACTGAAATTTCTTATTTCCTTTAGAAAGATTTACTACAAGGGTCACAGACTTTGAAGGGACAATTAACTGAATTCCAATCTGAACATTGAGAATTGAGCTGGATTTCCTGCATATCCTCTGTGTGCCTGTGGCATACCTGGGCCACAAAGGGTTGAAAAGGAAGCCGTAAGTCTCAGCTTGTAAAAGGCATATAATTTGTTATGACGTTTTTATGTATGTAAGTACAATTAATATATGCTAATATAAAGACTGTCCTAATTCAAACACATCACTCATCAACAATGAGCTGAGAGCAACTCCATAACATTCCTTGGACTCTGCTTTAATCTACACACTTATTTCTAAATTAAATAATACCAATTGAAATTTCTCACAGGATATTACACTAGATGTGTGGTATGAGCCTAACTTTCTATATACTGATTAAATGTATATTCTGTCTTGCTTTGTTTTGATTGGGGGATCAATGGAGGTTCCTTATTTTCTTTTTAGAAAACTTACTTAGTCATAGGCTTTTTGATGTTAACATCACCCCCCTGCCCCATCTTTAAAATGTCCTTTTCTCTCTCTCCACCTGATGAAAAAGGAGTGTATCTGAATTGCTTCCTGATGCTTTTTGCAAGCTCAGTTGAAATTATAAAGTAGAGGATACTACTACCGGGAAGAAAGATGGATCAGTGGGAAAAGACAGTGAGACAGCCCCAAGAACACAGAGATTTGTAATTGACGGAGGATGGAAAAAAGCAAATGAAGAATGGTATCCCAAGTTTGTTTCAACAGCATGGTCGGAAAAAACCTCCATAGTTCATTCAAGTCAGTGAGAAATAAAGTTATTTATTGCTATGTTGATGAATGTTTCATTTCAAGAAATCCTTACGTACTTCAAGAAAAATGAGTGAATGCTGCTTTCCTCTTAGCTCCTTGGAATGAATGTTCTGGGCTTGTCTCTCTTCTATCCAGTTATTTCAGTTTTCTGATAGATAGATGAAGCGATACAGGTAACAATGGTTTGAGAAGGTTATACTCATAGGTGTTTTTAAACCCAGATTGAATATATTCATCTCTCTGTAATGCCTGTGTCTTCTCAGAACTTAATGAGTACACCATATTCAGACAGAGATTTACTGTAGCAAATCCCAGAAGAAGACACTGATTTAAAAAAAAAATCTGGCTGTTCATCTTTGGAGAAAGATTTGACTTTGAACTTATTTTATTACATTTTTAAGTTATGGAGAGGGTTGAGTTGCTTAATTACCCATTTGTAGAATGTACCCGGTGATATCAGCCTCATAGGGTCATTTAAATAATACTACATGTAAATTATTCAATAATGTGATACACAAATAAAAACTAAACCTTTTTGTTCTGACATATCTGGTGTTAGTTTTAATGCTGATCATGTATTCTAATAATAGAAGCCTGTGGATACAAATTTTCAAACACTACCAACAGCACATAGCATCATGTATAGTGAGATTTATAAATCCAGAATGATTTTTTTCTTCAATTTCAAGTTATATTACAATAACAGATTATTAAATTTATATATTAAGACCTGGGTATTCCAAGAAAGTTGAATACAAATAAAATTGAAAAGCCACTATTGGTATTCTTATAAGTATGAACCTCCATTGATACTCTCTCACAGAGTGATGTCCAAGGACATAATTTACAAATAAATCAAGGCTAAAGGAATAGTATGCTCAGAATAGCCACGAGGGAACCATCAGGAAAAGGAACTAGGCCCTCCAGGGATAGGCAACTGTCCACTGACATGGGCAGTATGTGGAGCCTCAAGGGGAGGAATCAGACTGAGTTTCTGTGCATGGACTGGCACTTTGGAGCCCATTTCCTCCAGAGGAACACCTAACCCAGTCTTGATATTAGGATGATAAAATTGAATCTGCCTGGAGTGGATGCTGAGCTCATCCACCTTGGGACTTGCCCTTTTGGGGGAGGGGATGGGGGATGGGGAGGATGGAGGCTGAAGGCTGACCAGGAGGGGTCGGGAGGGGGAAGGGAGGGGAAGCATGGGGTCCATGGGAAAAAAGACTTTATTTCATAAGTAAAATAAAATAAAGAAGAATAATTTTAAAATGATTATTGGAACTACTCTATTCAAACCACCATAATGGGCTGAGCTGAAATGTTGAAATCTTTGACCAGGTAGAGAGAAGCTGAAATGACCATATTCATTCATGTCCTCTACTCTGGTCTTAGTTAACTCTTCCCACAACTTCTGCTATATCTTGGCAGTCTCCACACGGAATACCACCTGTGTATTGTCAAGGGTTTTCTATGTCCCATCCTATAAGACCTGCTGAGATTTTGGAATGTATATGATACTGAGTCACCTGAACTGAAGACTAGGACACAAGTTTAAAGAACATTGTAAGTCAACATTCACGGTTGCTGAATGGTACCATCAACAGTCTCTGGAGGACTCTCAGTGCACTGTGTCAGAGTGTGAAAGGACAGAATGTTCCTTTACCAAAGTTTAGCCTCCCTGATAGTTGCCTTTCTTCTTATTATAAATAAATAATGGGGCTGGAGAGATGGCTCAGCGGTTAAGAGCACCGGCTGTTCTTCCAGAGGACCCGGGTTAGATTCCCAGCACCCACATGGCAGCTAATAACTGTCTGTAGTTCCAGTTCCAGGCAAACACCAAGGCAAATAAATAAAATAAATAAATAAAGTTTTAAAAATAAATAAATAAATAAATAAATAAATAATTTGGCCCAGGGATAACAGAAAATAACTAAATTAACAAAAACAAGCAGCAGAGGTCCTACATTTTTAAGGGATCAAGAAAATACAAAAGTTTGCTGTAAGTACTTCTCAGAGAGGAGTTATTTTTTCAGCGTATCACTGCTTCCACAAAGAAAGAAAACACTGTATTTTAAAAATCTGAGTTTAATTTTACTCTTGCCTGCTTTTCACACCTGTCTGCTTTCCAAAGGACTGCTGATACATTCATAAATTGTCTTCAGAGCCACTCAGATTGGATTCTCTTTACAGAAGCAAGTGCTGGCCTTCAACACGAAATTTTCAATGGTCTAGCCAACTAATGCTGTGTTTTATTGTTTTTGAAGATTTAGTTCTGATTCTACTTATAGTTATTTGTTTCATATACTTGAGCACAGGCAAAGACTATTGATCTATCAAACGTTTATCTTTAATAAGGAATATAGCTTTTGAATTGATTTTGGAAAGGAGCTATTCAAACTCATGTTCTTAATAACACCACCTTGTCTTCATCAGCTTTCCCAAAGTGCACTCCCCAAGAAGCAGCAAAGACATCAGCTCCTCTCCTACTCCCCATACAAAAGACCAAAGCCCTGGGGAAGGGGGCCAGTAATGATACTCTAAAAAGCCTTCCAGGCCCCCCCCCCCACATGTGAAACCTCATTTACTACACTCTCACGTCACTGTGTGCATACCCATATGTAAAACGACTGCATTTTACAATCTAATAAAAGAATATTTTTCTCTCCCATCATCAAATGAATTCTCCACATAGAAATCATCAGCAATATAAATCTTGAATTCAAAAACTAAAGATTAAATTATTATTTTCTAATGTCATCAGGCATTTGCTTCCACCAGGTTTAAAGATCCTCAGATGAAGAGAAGGGTGTTGTGATAGTGTGTTGTGAAGAATAAATGTGCCTGTTCCACAGAACAGAGCCGAGGAGTCCGCCAGTCCCTGATGCCGAGAGATTTTAGACCAAGCAGGACTAAAGATGGTGAGGAATCTCATTCAAGCCATGCCTTTCTTTTCCTAACTCGCCTTTTCACTATTTGGTCTTCTTCTTCCTCATTTCCTTGGGGAACAGAGTGATTGATAGTCTAATCCAACGACTGTATTACAGCTGCCTCAGCCAGGACTCTTCCCCTTATCATTAGCAGTTAGCCTATGGTTAAATTCACAGCTCACTGCTTGGGACTGCCCCTGAGATTTCAGGGTCTGGCCTTTAGAAAATATTTAACATAAAACTGAAATCTTGACATACTGAGAACTCAGTTCTCTGCGAGGATTCCTTAATTAATCCAATGTACTATACTGGTGTTCTGTATGAGACAGTGACATGGTGAACCGTTTCGGAGGCTTACAGAGATGTGTAGTCCTAAATTAAGCCGCTGCTGACGTGTACCTACACTGATATTTTACCGCAGTAGATATGCATGAATATCTGAATATTTAAATTAAAGCTCTGACATTGACACAATACTCTCTAGTTACACTCTCATAATATAACCTTTTTTGATTAATTTCAAGCCTGACATCGTTCTTTATGAAAAAAAACATACACATACAAGAAAAGAAATTTAATAATTCATTACCATTGCTGCAAAGTTAAGTTTTCATAATATGCCTGTCAGGTTGTTTAGTTTACTAAGTCAATTAAATATTATAGAAATTGGTGCAAATATTAATTTATTTTCCTAATTTTACACACACACATATACATAAATTATCAGAGGATATATGATTTTGTTGGTACTTACATACTGTTCATTCATTTAATTGCAGAATAATGGCTATTTTAAAATATCTAAAGAGAGGCTACAGACCTTGATCTGTGCCTTGAACCTTCCCCCTTGCCCTGTCTTACGATGAGCTGTAAGTATCTATGGATATGGCAGCTGAATTTCAGAAGAAAAATTATGCATCTCATAACTGCTTCTTGGCTAGAATGTCAAGCCAGGGTAAAGCTATGCTTCCAATTCAGCACTTGGCATTTTCCCTCTGTCTGCTTTGTTGCCATGATGCAAACACGAACAGTGAGATTTGTGTAGGACAGGTAGCAGGCATGCTTACTGTCAGAAAATCTATGATTAGGGCTCTGATCTCCTGCATAGACCAGAGGTGGCCAAAGAGTGAGGCATGTGAGCTGCAGCAAAGTTAGTACATGAAAAGGGGATGCCTTGTCAATCCGTGCATGAGCATTTTCAAGTGAGTATTATATAAATGAGCATATTTCTAATTGTAAGTTTCTCTGGACCAAAGGGATAATTTATAATGAAAATTATAACTGAACATCTTTTATTTAATATGCCTACTTTGAACTGTTAGGCAAATACAATTCATACACCTGTGTAACAGGGTCTTTGTAATTGGACCTGTTAAACTTTGGATACTCTAACAAATGCTTTCTAAAAAATGATTCCTTATGGCATAATCTAGTAGCATGTTTTTCCTAAATTTTATCTAACTATTAAATTATTTTAAACATTTCACTGTTACAACTTTAACTCTTATTGATAAGGATGGTTACAATAGATAGCTTCATTTTTATAACAGGTAGTAGGCGTGTTTTTCCAAAAGGCTTTTATGCATCAGTAAGTATGTGATTGACACATTTAAAAAAATCCAACCTTTTAATGACTACTTTCTAATAAAAAATATCAACATTGTTTTTTGCGATATAATTGTGATGTGCACTATAAGTGGTAAAGTGATCTGCCAAAATCACCAGTAGCTTCCATGTTTGAAAATTGTTATTTAAATAAAAGTATAACTTAATCTTTTGAGTTTACAATCTATTGTATGTTTTATCATCTTACCAGATTTATACAAATAGTCTCTGGTACTTCAGCAGTATAAGCTTAAGTCTATGATAAAACTGGATTACAATTATAATGCAACACCTGGGCCCTATACTGTGAGAACTGGATTTTTCAAGTTGCCCTCTACCCTTCATAGATACACCATGCCATGCTTTGTACCTTCTCTCTCTCTCTCTCTCTCTCTCTCTCTCTCTCTCTCTCTCTCTCTCTCTTCTCTTTCTCTTCTCTCTCTCTCTTTCACACACACAAATTAATGTAATAAAAATTTAATGTAAAATTGTATAAATTCTTAAAGAATCTACTTAAGTTCACAATGAAACACTGTATATGCTTAGTCCTACACCATCACAAAGCTATAGATTAGTGTTAACATATTTGTCTTGTACTTTGTGTGGTTGGTAGTTTTCATTTATGGTGAAAATGATTTATGACTTTTACAGCTGTAAATTGAAGTCCACATAGTGAGACTTCCAATGATGCATTATTTACCTGAGGACTATAAAGAGAATCTATGGCTCTACCATTAACATTTTCTGAGAAAGACACAATTGTTTCTCACATATTCTGCAATATTCTATTCATGATCAGCACTTTCAGATCAAAAAGTATGACTTGAAGTCCATCTTAGATCAATTATTCAGAAATCAATAATACAAGCTTCTTATGTTTGATATCAGAGTGGGTGCTATTCTTCTAATTAAGTATATACATAATCAAGTTTCAAGCAAGTATCCAAGTTTTTACGATAAGGAGTACCAATTTTGTGAGAAATTATAACAAAACAAAAATTCTTCAAAACGATGCTTCTGTTTTTAAGCTGTTTGGAAGTAAATTTCTCTAAACCTGAAATGTTATCTAAAATGCCATCTGCAGGGATATTTAATAGCTTTTCCCTAAGTGCATGTTTACACGTATGACAGACATAAAATGGGGTGAAACTAAATAGTACTAAGGAATATGTTCTTTCCCAATAGTCAGAAAAACTAAGAGCAGAGGAACAGAAAAAAGAAAAAATGTCTTCAAATAAGTAAATGCATTGAAAGAAACACAATGACTCTTTTTCCTACATATCTGTAAATGAACAAAGGCTATCCTCCAATGTCACTTGTAAAAAGGACATATCTTTAGCTGATGCCATGCAGGACTCTGTCTTAACCATCTTTAAGTGAAGCTTATTCACAGAAAAGACTTCAAGTGACAATATTCCACCACATCTGAGTGACACCATTTATACAGATGAATGCTACCGATCACCAGCTAGTGGCTACATTAAGATGCTCTTATTATTTGAACATATGATGTGAAAATTCTAAAGTAAAACCAGAAAAAAAAATCTAAAGTAATAAAAAAAAATCCATTCAGGTACAGAATTCATACATGGCTTTTTCCAAGTAGATAAATGAATATCAATTTTTTTCTCCTTCTTCACATGCACACACACACACACACACACACACACACACACACACACACACAAACTAACTACTATTTGCTACAACAAATTTCCAGTCTACATTTAAAAATTAAGAACATTATTTGGTTACAACTTAGTAGTACTTTCTATACAGTCCAGAGTAGAGTAGAAAATAGTAATTACAATCAATTTTTTATATTTATTTACTTATGATATATAAAGGGGCAGGACTGAGTGCCTCTGCCTCTGCACACATGTGAAGATCAGAAGACCACCATCACCACCAGTGGAATATCTCCTTCTACTACATGGGTTCTGGGCACATACTTTCATTCTCTAAGCCTTCCTACCCACTGCATAGCAATGGTATAAACAGAACTACATGGGATGTGGGATGTCTTTCGGTACACTGTGAAATACCATTGGATAATTAAGGAACTGTTTTGGCCAATGGCAAGTCATCTTAGAAGCAGGTTGGAAATCCAAACATAGATAAAGTTGAAAAGGGGCAGAGTCAGGAGAGATACTGCAATCTTCTGCCAAGAGAGCAACAGGTACAGTACAGGTAAGCCATGGGCTATGTGCCAAGACATAAATTAATAGAAATGGATTAAGATGAGAGAGCTAGCAAAATACCTGAGCTATAGGCCATTCAGCATATAATTAATATAAATTTCTGTGTTAGTTTTTTGGGACTAAGAAACTGAGGACTATTTATTTGGGACAACTGGTTGGGATCTTGGGGCTAGTCCAGGCCAAAAACTTAATACTACATTTTTGTAAGATGCAGAGCTTAATCAGCTATCCTAGTTTCAAGACTGTATTTCTTATGAGTACTGAACATAATTTCTTCTGATATGGTTCTCCCCATTTGATCACCTGTTCTACAAGTCAGCCATTGATGGACTCCTTCTACAAGCATAAGCCTTACCAGGTGCTTCTCTTAGGATTAACTTTCTGTTTGTTACGTCATTCCTTTATGTGTTTTGATTTTGTGCTTGAGCTTCATCTGATTCTGATTTTACTCCTCTAGGTACATTTAAAAAACCTAAAGCGTAGAAATTTGCAAGGCAGGGGATAGGTTCTCACAATGGAGTACTAAATCCCTTTCCTAGTATATTTTAAGCTGCAGCAAGTAGATGTTATGTTCTTACAGGCCCACTGACTTCTTTTATTTAAGAAATGTACCTTCTCTGAACATTATAACTTCAAACAATTTTCACATGAGCCACAGTGAAAACACATTTCACACAATGATGTACAAATGCTCATTGTACATGTACAATGGAGAATGAAATTGGACCAAGCAACACTCATTAGAACTTTGTATAAAACAGTACAGAATATCCCCATATTATTTTATTTTAATTTTAAATTTATTTATTAAAATGTTCATTGACAAGGCCAAAAGGGGTGACTTGGCTATTAAGAGTATATAGTAGTTTGTCAAAGTATGTTAGCTCACTTCTCAGCACCCGTGTCACGAGGCTCACAAATGCCTGTGACTTCAGCTTCAAAGAATCCTACACCCCTGGTTCTATGGTCACCTCACTCAGGTGCACAACCTCATACACAGACACATGCTCACATGCACATTTAAAAATAAAATGCTAAACTACATTGATTACAATTCATTAATAGCACATACATGGATGGAAAACTATTTAAAAGAAAACCAGTGCAGTAGAACCCAGAATAGTCATAGGAGAAAGAACTCAATTTGATTGACATTCTTTAGCAGAGTCTATCTTTCCAAAGGGCACTACTGTCATGTGTTATCTAAATGGGACATCTATTCTACAGCCCCTAGTCACATGGCTCAGGGATCATTGCAGAAAGGGTTTAAGAGTCAGAGACAGTAGTTAAGAACTACAAGGAAACAATGTCTTCTTGACATAGCATGGTGGCTGTATATATGAATTCACAATGTTTACAAATATATGCACTATACCTATACACTAGAGGCAGACCAAACTCCAGTGTAAAGAGGCTAGGTGGGCAAGAAAGCCTACCCCATAAATTTCCAAGGAGCTATTGGCAATTGAATCTGCTGGGAGAGGATAAATTTGTTTTCTCTGAGTGTAGACATTGGTAAGTGGACCCTGACCCAGTGAAAGAGCATACATTTGGGAAATATTGGTCAGCAAAAATGGATCTTGATAGATTAGAAAAACAAAAAAGTCCCACAAAGTTGGGTAGATTGTGGGTGGGGGAATCTAAAAAGAGTTGGGAAGGGATGGATATGATCAAAACACATTACACAAATATTGCAAAGAAGTAATAAAACTTTTTTAATAATTAAAAAATACTGAAATGTGGCCTAGAAAGCACATTTATATTGCTGTTGCAGAGGAGCTAACTGGTCCCAGCACCCACATCTGGAGACTCCCAACCACAGTAACTTTAGTCCCTGTGCATCAGCCCTTTCTTAAGTTCTTCAGGCACTTGAATGAACCCACACCTAGATACACTTACGCACAATAAGTAAATAAAACATTAATCTTCCTTAAGGAAATGTGAAAATACACCAGGTATACAACTTAATTTCTCTTAATAATAATATTTCTCTTTTTAGCAACTTCTATCTCCAACACCAGAAGGAATAAAGAAGATAGAAATCTTGAATAATAAACTGGAAAAGATAGTGAAAGCATCTGGGCAGTCTAGATCCATGCTGTCAGGTGGCCACTCCAAACTACACTCAGCCTTTTCTTAAAAAACCCCAGTATTCTGAGAAAACCCTGGGGATGATATTAACCATGTATAGTGACCAAAATTGTTTCTAATCTTGTAAAAATACTCAGCATACTTTGTGTGATTTTTCTGTACTGGATCAGACTTTCAAGTTCTGACAAGCACATCTAAGAGACTACCAAAAGTATTCAGCTGAAATTTGAAACCAGTATTAGTAGTTTTACAAGGATAGGTTTTGTGTGATGGATGCTGAAAGCACTTTGTCATAGCCTCCCCCTATTCTGCCCTAGAATATCTTATTGCCAGTTTAAGCTGCTTTTCTGGTCCTATTACTTTTAAACTACAGCAAGTATTTCTTTAAAAGAGAGAGACTGTATTGGTTTTGTTCATATGAAGAAAGGTTATTTCAAAACCAATTGTATAGTATGGATGAATTTAATATAGCACATATTAGAAGTGAGGGACAGCCCCTTAAAAAATGTGTGGGACATTTTGTTGTTTAAAATGAGAGTTTCAACTCCAACTTAGCTGAGCTTACAACCCATGTGAATTTTTATATATGTATTTATAAATCTCAGAAATGGAGTTTCCTGGAAATGCTAACAGGCCCTGAGGTACAGCTTGTGTTCAGTGTATGTATGTTTAAAGATGGAAACATGAGAGACTCTTTCGAATGCTGTAATTTCATAGTTTTATTAGCCTGAGTTATAGCAGGGGAAAATATTCAGAAATTGCAGCTTAAATGAGAAAACGTGGATGGGGTGTTACTTATATAAAATACAACCTCAATAGTTCTTTTATTAATTTTTAATGCTCAGCACCCTCTGTGACCTCCTTTATTCTCCTGCTGTCAGCATGACAGGCTGGAAAAAAATTTAAATGAGCTGACAGAAAATGTAGCTCACGTTAAGGCCTAACTCCAGTGTCTCTTGACTCTTTCTAAGACCCTTGCTAACATAGCCTGTGCTATTCACATTGCAGTAATAGTTAAGGCCCTGTTTGATAGTTTAAGAACTGCTTGTCACTCTTTCTTCTGCAAATTTGGTGGCCCAAGCACTGTCATAAGCCCCATGTGCTTGTAGTTTCGCCTTGGCTCATGGACATGCTGCATCTGAACAGCTAACTTCTTCAGCATAGACAAAGCTTTTGCTGTCAATCCTACCTCTTCCAAAAGTGTATTTTGGTCTGATTCAGTAATGCCTTTCTTGAACAGTGGGGCACCATTGCTTTATGTATTTTCACCACTTCATCACCAAGGAAACTAACCCCCATCTCAGTACAGTCAAGAACCCAAGGGCATTGTCTCCGCAAGGCCAAGTTCATGTTGTCACAGCAACAAAGTGTGCAGGGCAACAAGAGCAGAAGGGACCTTGGAAGTAAACTTCTCTCTCTTTTTCAAATTCAAGTGTAAGAGGATGAGAAAGACTATGCCAAAGTGTGAGGTCAGTCCTGTGTCTCATCAGCTGAAGCTAAACACTGAGTTTTAATACTTAGTTCTGAGTTGTGAAATCAGGTTGTTTTAAAGATGATGAATAATATTAAGAGTCTAGGGAGGATGAAAACTGATTTAGAATATCAAGAAGGTATTATAATTGAGGCACCTTTTTTCTCAAGAGGCTACGGTGTTAACTTTCACTAATAAGAAGCAATGCATCCATGACACTGGAAAATTCTGAGGAAAGCATAGGTCAGAACAAAAGGGAGTAAGCCTGGCCCTTTTCTGGCACTCACCTGGTAGTGACTGTAGCCTCTTAATTTGTTCCTTCATAACAAATTGAAATGTGACCAATAATGAGTTATGTCAGAATCTAAGATCATAAAACACATAACACTCTTGTTTACCCCTAACATCTTAACCTACAGCAATATCTAATGAAGTAAAATGCAAAGAAGGATCAAAACCCACCTGACACCCCTCCATACGTGGTTCTTTTTCCAATGCCCACAGCAGGCCAGGGTGTGCCATCAGCTTTCAATCCCATTAGGCCTGAGACTGTGTTGGTAGCTGTAACGCCATCTGCACCTCCTGTGAAAAACATGTAAACATTTGTTTTCAGATCTTGAAGAAAAGATAACTGAAGCCCATTCAGGCCCACCCAATCCTGAATTTCCTATCCCTAAATATTTTCATTCATTTGACTACTCCAGTTATAATTAAATGTTAGATTTAAAAAAAAAAAAAAAAAAAAAAAAGATGGGCAGTGGTGGCATATGCCTTTAATGCAGCACTCTGGAAGCAAGGATAGGCAGATCTCTATGAGTTTTAGGATAGCCTGGTCTACAAAGTGAGTTCTAGTATAGCCAAAGCTACACTAAGAAACCATGTTTCAAAAAAAAAACAGTAAATAAATAAAAGCTAGATTTTTTTTAAAGTTTTAATTATCATGGCTTCAATCTCTTAATCATTAAATGAGTTTATTGATGTCAAGATTTCCCAAACAGTACAAATTTCTGGGTAATTTATAGTGTCTTTGCACGTTAAAGTGTGTAAGACACTGGACTTCATTCTCACAAATGTAAGGAACATAAAAGGAACGTCAGTGTGGATATAGCTGCAGTTTTCAACCTTGTGACAGATGTAAAAGCTGTTACTAAGCTGGTACATGCTGAGGCCCTCAACTTTTGAGCTGCATGTTAGGTCTATAGATTGTTTCATATTTCATGTGTGTTAAGGTATACAAAATATGATTCTGTTTTCCAAAACTAGTTGTATGTTTTGTGCATTTGTGAAACCAAGTAGTCTTTGCAATATATTTCTTAAAAGATAAATAAAGGCCTCTGTGTGTGTGTGTGTGTGTGTGTGTGTGTGTGAGAGAGAGAGAGAGAGAGAGAGAGAGAGAGAGAGAGAGAGAGAGTGAGTGTGTAAAAGGTCTGCTTTAACATAACTGCATCATTGGGCAAGCATTAGTAACTGAGAAACTGAATTGGACAATAATTTAAAGATCACTTGAATAGCCTAATATACAGAAGGTAGCCTGGTATGAGTTATGAAAACATATTTTAAATCATATTCAATTCCAATAGAGTAAACACTCTTACCTTCCTTTGCTGCTCTTGCGATGCTTACAATATCGGTGACATTTGGGGTCAACTTGGCAAAAAATGGAACCCGAACAGCTTGCCTAACCCAGCGACAGATGTTTCTCACCAGCTCTGGATCCTGTTCAAATAGGTCAGTTAAATATAAACCCAATTAAAGAGTTGTGATTGAAATGTGCCACAAAAGAATATTAAAGCTGGGCATGTGCAAGATGAGTTGAGATGACCAAAAACTATCTGACACAGTTCTCAGATTCCTCCTCATCATGACTTCTCAATGTATTAAGGAGATGAGGTGAGCATACTTCAGGTGCACTGCAAATCCATTCCAGAAAGGTTAAATTCCTTAAGGGAGTCTTTGTAAAATAAAATTATGAAAAAGCAAATGAGAGAAAATTTTCTCATTTTCAGTTAAATGATATCAGAAATAGAAGTTCAGGAAACACTACAGAATTTCTAGTACCTTCATTGTTGGAAGCTTAAACAAATATTTGAACTGGAGAATGGTATCCAATGTGAAGTCTGTTGTTCTCGCTAGAGAAGACAGACCCTTGTTGAGGTGTTTTCAAAGGGGACTCTGTGACTTCATCATCTACTTGCATGCAATTCATACTCATGCTAAGACGCATTCACAGCTTTGGCTTACACATGAGCTAGTCAGTGATATTAGCTTCCTTTTTTAAGTGTTACAAAGGTAAGCAAAGGTTTTTCAACATTCTTCTATTGAAAACAATTGATCAAAATGGAAAAAAAAACCAAAATGTTCCTTTTTAAAAGCAAGAAATAGATGTTTTCCTGACTGTGTACTGCAATTTTTCAAGCTTTCATTTTCTTACAGAACAAATATCATTTAAAGAAATACACCCATCCTTCCCTCTGAAGTGACCTTTCTATAATATTGTTCTTTAATTTAAACACATACATAGTTATTATTATTATTATTATTATTATGTTGAGCCAAAAATTTGTTTTAGCAAGTGCTAATAATATGCTTTGAATTTGACAGTAATTTGTTATCAAAGTTGGCATTAGTACTTTAACAATGTAAAAACTTATTTGATGAAAAAAAAAACCAAAAAGTACAGACATATATTTAAAATATAGTTAGCACGTATCTCATTTGTAATTAATGTTTTTATGCGTAAAAGACATTGCTTTTGGTATTTTAATCTTTTGAGTTTGTCTAAGATAAAATTTCTAATGTTATAACCTTTAAAGGAATCTTTTAACTTGATTTTAGCATGCTTTAATTTGTCACTCCATACTACTCTAAAAGTTATATGCTTCTACACTGAAGTACTGCTATGAGGCCATGTTTCTTGATTGTTATTTCAGTTAAGCCAAACTTAACACTTTCAACAAGGAATCTTTGGTTTGGCTTGTTCACTTTTCAGAACAGTAATTTCTTCATTAAATATAAATATTAAAAAGCACTATATAGAATGCTCTATGGGGCATACTGTGCATTATGAATAGTAAAATCGGGAGACTTAGCTGTACAAATTCTAACTCATGAAAATGGAGATATGCCCTGGCCCATGCAATGTTCATGAAATATTTATGGCCACTGCATTGGTATTATGATGGCAGTTGCATCCTTGCGACTTTCATTTCTAAGTTATGAATTTCCCTGGGACTTAGCCTAGAAGTGACAGTAACTCCAGATGATATGAATTGCATGTCCTTTGTGAAAGCCCTTTTTAAGGCAGAATTGGACAATAATTTAAAGATCACTTGAATAGCCTAATATACAGAAGGTAGCCTGGTATGAGTTATGAAAACATATTTTAAATCATATTCAATTCCAATAGAGTAAACACTAATAACCTAGTAAAGCTTCTATGTGGCTTTCAATACTACTTTCCACCATCTATTTATATTTTACTTTGAATATTTGTCAGATATTATTTTGGCTTGATTTCTACTAGTAGACTATTTAAAGCAAGTGTCTTGTACTCCCTACTTAGCAATTTGAATATGGTCAAAGTTTTTAGTTTCCTAAAGACATAGAATTCTTTTGAATCTCTTTGAATCATCTTCCTTGTTTTTGAGATAGCATGATTTGACCTTTCTATAGTTCTGTAAGGTTGATGTATTCAGACACATTTTTCTTTTAATGTTCAATCTCACACAAGTCAGCTAGGAAAAAAACCTCTATTGTTGGCCAATACAGAAATTGAATGCTTGAGGATTTCTAAAAAAAAAAAAATCTGACCAACAGCATTGTGTAAATATCCTACTAATACAACAACTACAACAAAAATCCCAAGATTAATAACATAATCAAAAAATGCATCTGTTTGGGGGAATTAAGGGTAGACTGTAACAGTTCATACTTTTGATATAAAATTTGGTTCCAAAATACTAAATCTTTTTATGTGCATTGACCTTCCCATTTTTTTGACAGCTTTGCCTTGCTTAATGAACCAGGTTTTCAAGACTTATCTACATGTTTTCTAATAATTTCTCTTCCCAGGTCTTAAAAAGTAACAGGTGCTATTTTCTGCTAGAAAGAATTGAATCATCTTAATTCAATCATTAATATTGAACCCAACAAAAATAAAACAAAATTACCATCAGTTTCTGGGAACCAAAATCATGTGCTGTAGCAATGAAGGAATTTAGTATAATACCTATTACCAAAATTGTTGTAGGCTGTCTCATGCCCTCCAGTAGCCATTTACTTTAACTATTGTGTTTGACCTAACATTCTCCAGTGAGCTAAACCCCTCACTAAGCTGAGCAGACCTCTAGCCTTAACTGACCCCAAGGCTAAAAATGCTGTAAGATAACATCTGAAAACCACAGAATCCCTCTGTTGCTCCAGTTCACCTAAGGCCTGCTTCCATGGATTTGCTGAATGTATGGATCTGTGACATTGCTCCCTCTTTTAACGTGAATCTGTTTCTGGGCTTTAGTGACTATTTTCCTCAGGTTAAACTCATCTTTTTATTTCCTAAATAAATAGAATCTATTACAATTTTAATTTACTTCTTTTTATATCTATTACAATCCAAGTTTGAGTCTGAAGAGATGGCTTAGCATTTAAAAGTATTTGTTACACTTGCAGAAGACTCCTGTTCAGTTCCCAGTGGCAATGCTGGGCAGCTCACAACTCCACAACTCCCTGTAACTCTGGCTTCAGGAGATCCAACTGGCTTCAGTGGGCAAGCAAACACATGAACATAGTCACACACACACACACACACACACACACACACACATTCATACACATATACACTTGTGCCCGTGCAACTAGTATTAAAACACTAGGCTATTTCTGGATTTAAGAATAGTAGGGTGTACTGCATGAATAAAGGTATTCTAAAAGTATGTGGTCTAAAAATGATGTTTTATGAATCAGTATTTACTCTGAAAAAAAAATGGACAGTTACTTTTTCAAAAACAATAACTTACCACTTCTTTCACCAGATCTAATTTGGAAGCTTTTATTGGTTTTTCTTGTTTGTATTTTTTCCTATAGGTACTATCAATGCCAATCTCTGACATTAGCTTCCCAGCTCATTTTAGGAGAACCTGGTATTTTTGCATGCATGTGTGTATATGTTACATATTTTAATGCTTGCTAACTTCCTTTGTTATTCATAGGATCACCTGGAAGTGCTCTAAGCAACGTCCTGTTTCCTTGGGGAAGATATGTAAGTGGTATCATTAGCAGAAAAGTACTGATATCCTTAAGGAATGAGTGGCAGCTTGGGGAGTAAATGATGCTTTTAATGGTACCACACTAACTTAGAGTACCAGGGCACACTTATGAAGTGCTACAAAGAAGACAAGAGAAGCCTAGAAACAAATTTGTCCCATTTGACAATCTTCATGGAAGCTACAGATGACAATGTATGCCATCCAGGATTTGGGAGGCTTGAGGCAGGAGGACCACTATGAGTTCAGGATCACTTTTGACTATTTAGTGTGTACCAGGCCCATTGAGTGCTACACAGGGAAACTCTGTCTCAATATAAAGAAGGAAGGCAGCAAGGGAGGGGGAGAGGGACGGAGCGAGGGACGTGTCCATGAAGAGCAGCCCAGTGAATCTTCTCTTGGAGAATTTCCTGCAAGTCCCACAAAATGATCAAGTACTAGAAAATTACTGCAGCACATGCACCTCACATCATTTTCACTGTGTAACAGTGACTATAAAGCTTGGTTTCTGAATTAAGCCATTAGATTCTAATTCTAGTAACTGCTGTATCTCTAGCTTTCTGGACATAGGGCCTGCCTTTCCAATTCAGAGGCTCTTAGCATAAGCTGTCTGGCAGGCACTGGTTGCAGATCTCAGTGGTGTGACCCCCATCCCCATCTTCTTTAAAAAAAAAGCACCTCAGAGTGAAACCATATGCACTTCTGAGAAGCTAAACTACAAGTGAAGTTTTTGACTTGAAGAAACATTTTTCTTCAATTTACCTGGTAATTTTCAGTCTGTACAATTCTTTTCAAAATGGATTTCTTAGAAGATGGCATTTCAATGAATTCACTGAAAAATGTTACCAGTTATAAAATGTTTTCCACTAAGAAACTCCTAAGTCTTAATTCACATGACATGAGAAGAGCTGGATAGCATTTTTATTACGTCTCCTTCTCTGATGGAGAGTACTGAGGCCCGGAAGAACAATCTGAGTGCCTATTTCATCTTCTTAATTTTCTTTCCCATTATCATGTTCTAAACCATCATCTCCTTTAGCAAAATTGCTCCCTAAAGTAAGATTCAGCCATCCCCTGTAAACTAGAACTATAAAAGGATCCAGCTTCATTTATACTTGTGAGACCAGATGTAAGTATAAGGTAATAGGAAAAGAAGACAAATTTATCTTTCTGTGTCAATAAACTAGGGCAGAGTTCACTGAGGTAAAAGTATTAGTGAAGTCAAAGACCATGTGTTGGCATGGATATGGTTTAAATTAACTTATGACTTATCCTATATGTTTCTTGATTTTTTCCCCTTATTTAAGCATTATGAGTGGTACAAATAGTTTGGAAAATGTCTTGGTAGTTTGATATTAAAGTAGCCATGTACTTAGTAACTATTGAGAAATTCCATTCATCTATATATTTTAAATATATGGTGACTTCATTTCAAACATAGATTGTCACATGAGTGATTCTAAAAACCTTTTCAAAGTAGTTCCTCCATTGAAAAATGACCCCCAATATCAGTTTATTCATGTAGAATGAATAAATGTTCAGTGTGTATTCATCTAATAAGAGTAATCAAAGGCAAAAAGAAACCAGAGAATTATGCCACAATTTAGCATTGATTAAAAATATATTTTGATTGAAGGAAGTGAAGATTACATGCTGTACACGAGTCCATTTATGTAAAATTCTACAAAAAAGCTGTGCCAGTGGTAGGCAGATCTGGATTCAAGTATAGCACCAGGGAAGGAAACACTGGCAAATGCAATAGAGAAATTTTTGAGTATGCTAAAATAAAAATAATCTTTGTAGTGATATAGACATTGACCAAAATATGTCAAACTCTATGGTTTACTGTGTTCATTGGATCATTCCCCTAAGTGGTGTCATAGCTTAATATGAATATTACAATGATTAAGGGACTAACATACGATAAAGCAAAGTGTGAGGGGCTTCTGGGTAATGTGGAGTCTATTCTTTTAGCAAGTGTTTGTTGATCATGTGTCACTGAAGTTGACCTATGCTGGGCAACTAAATGAATAAAATCTGAAAGTTGGAGTAGACTCAGAAACATAACCCAAATGACAAAATACATGATGGGTGTAAAATGTCACTAAAAGAGATCATCATAACTTTGCCATTTCATATTGTTCCAGAATATGCTGACCAGCACCTGGTACACAGTAGGCATTCATAAAATGGTGTCAAATTGAGAGAATTTACACTGCCAAAATCAACAGAGACTTCTGTTTTTCTATTTAATTTGAAGAAAATAGTATGATAAAATTATTTGTTTCAGGAAAAATGAATAATTAACTATCTTAAACCCTATACATTGTGTTTGACAAAAGAGATTTAAGGATTTATAAGATATCCTGATTCTTAAAATGCAATAATATTTTACAAGATGTATATAACAAACACACACTGTATGTATAAAATATAACACATATAAAACAAGGAATATGTGTGTGTATGTGTACTTATGTATATATATTTTAGGCTAGTGGTTGAACCCAGAACATTGCACTGCTAGGCAAAGGCTTTACTACAGAGTCCACCTCAATTATTTATGCTTTTTTTTTAAGGCTCTGTGTTCCTAAGTCAGTACAAAATGTCAAAAGGTTATTTGTGTGTTTTCTCTAAACACAGTTTTCTCTGCTCTTTCACCTAAAGCCTTGTTTTATTTCTCCATTTCTGTTCTATCCATCTATCTATCTGTCTGTCTGTCTGTATTTCTCTCTCTTTCTCTCCAGAATATGTCCTTCTCTTGTGCCTTATTAACAACCCTCATGGGAGCTTTCTGGGACCAAGTATCCCATTCTTGTCAGCACAGAATCAATTATCAAATGATTGTCTCTATAGTGTGGCCATATGTTCTTCTTAACTGCATTCGTCAACATGGTTAGAACTGTAATTTTTAGCACCTCTTTCCTTCATCTAGTCTATGAATCTTTTAAGGGTTCCATCTTCTTCCTCATCTAATCTATAAACACAGACCCCGAGACACTAGAGAATCCCCTTAAATTTTGTGTTCAGCGACAAAAAATAAAGGCTATGTTGTTTTGTATCAGTATTACACTTCAGGTTAAAAAAATTGTTTTCATGTTCCATGAAACCAAAACAAACTATAGAAACAACTCTATGGAATTGATGGCCTCAGGCCATCCATAATCCCTTCTGTCTGAGTCTTAATGGTACTGAGTCTTCAGAGTGCCCCTACCTCAACCCCCAGACCTTGGTACCTGGGAGTCTGCAGGAGAAGACAAAGCCTGTTTATGGTCATGAAAGCTGGGGAAGGGTTTCTATGTCTTTAAATACAGCTCCTGTGACTATGACTTATTGCTGCTTTGTTTTGCTTGTCTCTGGTATAGTAGCAATGTTCTGGCATTCATGGTATGGATGCTTTCTACTGTCATTCTGTCTCAGAAGCCTGCAGTTTTCCTCATAGTTTAAGAATCACCAAGCACTGTATCTCTGTTTCTCACTCCTGATTGCCTGGGGTTCTTCATGTGCTATTTTCATTCTCTGTCATGACCTTCAGGTCCTCTCTCTCACTTTCTCACCAGCTCACTTCCTCTTTACTCTCAAATGATGGTGCTAATGATTATGAAGCTGGAGAAAGTGGATCTGTTTAAAACACCTGCCCTGAACATCTATGACCCACAGTTCAGTGCACTACTCTTTGGCTGTGGGGGCTGACTCTCATGCTGCTATTCTTGTCACAATCTTATCATGTATGCCTTAACTCTATTGCAACTACCCCACTGTGAATCAAAAAAAAAAAATCAAGCTAGGATTAGACTCTGAACATTAGATGGGACATATCAGTTTCAAGATCTGTCTTTTTGATTCTTAACTTGTCATCAGAACTGGTGAGCACATGTGCAAAGTTACAGACTAGGATATAAAAGGACATTAGAAAATTCATGCATTTCAGGCAGCATTACCCGACATACTTAACTTACTACTTACATTCTTCTCCAAGAACAGACTTATCATGCTACATATTTGTGTGAGCTGATGGTTCCTCATGGCTCACTCCTCTACCTCTATCTAGATCTTTAACTGAGGTCATGTTCTTCTAAGAGAGATCACAGCCAATGGTAGGACAATGACGCCACAAACTACCACGTTCATGTTTAACAGACAACTCTTGTAATAGGATGTCATTGTCCTGATGCTTTTTCTGTACTCGGAAAGCATAGGATTCTGTCAAATCTTTAACCTCCAATGACTTCCCACAAACGTGGCACACAAATAGTTTTACTTGCTCCTCTGTTTTTCACCAGCCCTAGTTCAGAACAAATCATTTACCTTCCTTACTCTATCTTGGGACCAATTCCTGGAGGCCTCAATTGCTAGTGTTACCTACCATACTATTATCTATAGTCTACTTATTAACAAGGTGGCCCAACATAAGCTCAGAAAACAATATATGTAGAAACAGGCAATGCACATTGTCTCCTCACAGTACCAGTAGTTCAGAGTTGTGGACCAGCTGAGCTCAACTAAACCCCCAGTAAGGATCCTAATCACTGCTTAGAACATACTAAAAAGATGTCAGTGGGTAATAACATGCAGGCAACTGCTTGTGCCACCCTGTTTAGAATCATTTTGAATAAAGGCAAGTGAGTATTTAAATCCATTAAAAGGCGTTTTTATTCTTTGTGGACATCAGGCAGCCTGAAATTTGTTTTTTTTTAATGAAAAGTATCAATGTAAACAGTATAAAAATTGATATTTTACACATCTGTTAGTCTATTCACTCAGCTTAAGTTTTCCTAGGCTGGAGTTAGAAAACAACCACAGGCAAAAAAAATAAAATAAAACACCTCAGTATTTCTATAATCCCATATTGGTGTGAATGATTAACTAACCCTGGTGGAAGACTAGTATAACACACAGTGCTGTGCCCTGGAACACTCGCTATGCTGATGGATGCATTTAGGATAAAGACAGTCTAGGGAAGTCATGCTTCTGTCCTGGGAACTTGATGAAATTCAAGCAAGAAAGAATTACTGCTGGGGCAATTTGAAATAACATAGCAGAGCAAACTTTTATCCCTTGACAATGGATGGTTTCAGCTAAGGAGAACTCATCCATGCAGTTCCAAAAGGAATTTCTTCCTGCTGTTGCAGTAAGAGCAGGGAAGAAATATCTAAATAGTTTTGGTGTGTTTGTTTTGCCAACTCTTTGGACTGATTTCTTTCTTTGAGTTAAAATGAGAGACCAGAAGTGAAGCAACTTTGTTAAGAACGCTCTGGATGAAATCGGTGGTGGGGAAGGTTTCCAACATGACTTTGGAAATGTGACATTTATAAGCTGTTGGCATAAAATTGTAGACACTAAATTTTACTTAACATCATGAACAGTCCCAAATCTATTGTTTTGTTTATGTACTTAATACATAAATATTAAATCTTAAGAGTACATACCTCGAGGTCTGTGTCTTAGTCTCATCTCTGTTGCTATGATAAAATACCCTGACCAGAAAGAAAGACTTAGGAGAACCTTAGGGTTTATCTTAGCTCAAAATTTCAGGTTCAAGTCTATCATTGAGGAATGGTCAAGGCTGCAGTGACTTAACATAGCTAGTCATGCCATGTCTACAATCAATATCAGAGAGAAATGAAAGCATGCTTGGTAGTCAGGTAGCTTTCTCTACTCTAAAGGAATTCAAGGCCCTCTACCTAGGTACTGGTGTTACTTACAGTGGGCTGTGTCTTCACACTTGAACTAACCTGATTAAGGAAAGTCCACCATAGCTATGCTCACAAGCCAGTATGATGTAGACAACTCCTCACTGAATTCTCTTCTCAAGTGGTTCTAGATTTTGCTGATAATTCAAACTAGCCATCACAATGTGTGTGTGTGTGTGTGTGTGTGTGTGTGTGTGTGTGTTTTGTAGACTTAAAAAGTATTCTCTGTTTTTAAAGTCATCCAGACATCAAGAAAAGAAAAAAAATCACCAGATCATTCAAAGTTGAGCTTATTACAAACATGTGGAAAGATAAATGAAAGTGACAGAAAGGTTTTCTGTGACTAGAAAGATGTAGTGATCTGCCTGTCATCCTAAAGAACATGAAGCAGCTCTGAAGCTTTGAGTTGGTTTCATGTTTCCTTAAAATAGATGGGGAGAAGAGAGAGAGAGAGAGATGGGGAGGGGTGGGAGGGGGAAGGGAATTTGAACAAGGGGACACATGGATAAAAAAGTGAGATTTTATTCATAATAAAAAAAGTGGTGAATGTATTTAAAAAAATTAGATTCTTTCTGTTTCTTTAAGGATTGGGAACCATGATGCAGGGGCCAGAGAACTGGCTCAGAGGGAAAGAGTGCCTACTGTACCAGCTTCAGCACCTCCTGAGGTTGAGTCCTAGCACTTGCATTTTTTATGTAGGTGCTATCTACCTGTAATCCCAGCACCGTGGGGTCACAGACAAGAGGGTTACTGGGGCAAGCCTATCCCCTGGTTCAGTGAAAGACTACAAAGAACAAAGCCTGGCTATGGGCATGTGTAATCCCAGAGCATCTACAGATAAGGTCAGGAGTATAGATAGGTGAAGCTTTCTAGCTACTTGTCTAGCTTCAGTTTTAATAAGATGCTCTATCTCAAAGAAATAAGGTGGCATATGATAAAGCAGAATATTAGGTCATCTTCTGTCTTCAGTGCATGTACCTGCACAAATATGTGGGTGCACACCTTACACACACCACAGATACATACTCCCCACATAAAATCTATTAAAAAGTAAATCATGATGCTAATGAGCATGCCTGTCATTCTTTAGTGCCCCAATTGCATGTGTGCATCTACTCAGTCACTCCCCATTTCTGCATTGCCTACTTGGTTCTGCAGTTCTAGTTATTTGCCTTTGGAAAATATTTGTGTGTTGGGATCCATGTTTATTAATAAAATCAGCAGATGATTAGATTGATCACAAAGCATGTACATTTTAACATTTTGTCTAATTCAATGTCACATTTCTATTTTATTTAGTGGAGATTTCTACTGTACGGCATGCCAATGAGACACAAAATACTTACATAAGCCATTACTAATACAAGGTGATGTGACATTTTTACAGAGCTGGAGATATAACCTAGAATATGACACATGCTATCTCAAGAATATATTCCTAGGCCTCTTTTTTTTTTAAACTTTTCATTTTGAGATGGCTCCAACTGGTCCTGGCCTTGCAATTCCTAAGTTGCAGGAACTACAAGTCTAGACTACCAGACCAAGCTCAACAGTTGTTTCCACTCTTCTATAACTGAAAAACAAGTACTAAATTTAAGGTTAAAATAGTACTTACTCAACCAAATCCATTTATCCAGAAAAGTGGTAAGCATTCATGTAGTGCTATGTAGTGCACTGTATGCAAAGGCATGAGAATACACAGTGATGGACCACAGCCCCACATACAGCAGAGAGATTCTTGGTATGTTTCTCTAAACTCCTATGGCTTCTGTCTTCTCCACTTCTATAAGATAGCTTCTAACCAGAGTAAGGTCTTCTAGCCAGAATGAGGTCTTGTGATTAGGGGTTTCTGTGGGTGGGTACTTAGCTACTATCCAGTATGCAAAGGGATGAATCACTGTTTCTTGTTCCATAAGAAGCTGTTGGATTCTCTTCATTTAGTCTATAACTGGATGAGTTAAATTAGGATATAATATCTGGTCCAATAAACAGTGGCCAAGGTAATCAGGACACACATTTTTTTGTGGCAGCTTGTGTGACCACTTTTCCTCAGAAAGGAGCTCTGGGCTTGGAAGGCATCTTGAGTGAGGCAACAACTTTGTATTAAAACAACAACAGTCCCTTAGAACTGAAATATCATTTCACTTATGGCAGGGAAAATTTACTAGAATCAGTATAATATCTAAATGGCCTTTGGGATTTCCATGCATCACTTTTCCTCTGTAAGTGCTTTAGCATTTGAGCATGTTAAAATGGGCAAGTCCTCATGCAATTCAAAAGACCTTTGAAGAAAGAAAGGATGTGTACAGGCAGATTCAGGAAAGCTTGATTTAAAATGTATTAAGAGTAGCTATGATTTCTTAAAAGATGGATACATAGACAGAGGATGGTAATATAGGCCATAAGGGAAAATATCTTGAGGCACTGAAATTAAATGAAAATACGATCTCCTCTTCACTTTGAATACCTGCGTGATTACCAATTTGACAAGGATCTTTCATTTATCCCAACTCAACTTCTCAGAAGTGCCTGAAGCCTGCATTGTTGATAAGACACTTGATGAAGCTTGCATAGGGGAAAATTCTTCACACTGCATGATATACAGAATCATATTAGTACTAAAACAGATGGGTGTTTACTTGTGCAATATTCAACAAATGAAAAGTACCAAGAGATAATTTAAAACTATGCATTTTTTTTTCATTTAAAAAGGAATACTGTGGTGAACTTTCCTGGGTTACAGACTAACAACTAGATGTAGTAGGAGCTAATTAGAAATTTAAATAATGTAGCACTATAGCGAACCTGTTGTTTCATACTTTTCTGTTTGCTAGTAGTCTTTACCCTTACATGCAGCTGTTGTAATATCAATGTATATGGTCTTCTCTGTTTTGACCTCTCTGATAAGTAAGAAAATTGTGAGAAGACAGAAAGTGATCAAATCTGGACCAAGGTTCTTTACTGGGCATCTGTCACCACCCTGAAGCTAAGCATGCAGTCTTTTGGGGGTGAGGTGGGGTTGAGGTTCATTTATGGAACTTTGACTCATAGGCAACTCACAATGTAGAGCAGCCTGCCCTCAAACTCACAGATATTTATTTCTCTTTGTCTATTGAGTGCTGAGATTAAAGGCATATGCCACCACTCCTGGACTTATGCATGCAGTCTTTTAATACTGATATTTTGATATATGAAAAAAAAATATAAAAACAACCCAAACAATTTTGCTTTATATGAAGTATATATAGAACAAATGGAACCTAGCTAAGAAGTTAGATAATCATTTTTATTTACTTCTACTGTGAGACTCTGTGTGTGTGAGGGGGGGAAAGGGAGAGAGAGAGAGAGAGAGAGAGAGAGAGAGAGAGAGAGAGAGAGAGAGAGAGAGAGAGAGAGATTAAGGTATTGAGGGAAGACAAAAATGAAAGTGACTATAGATGAGGAATCTCCAGATGACCCAAGCTTTATTAAGACATGAAGAACAATTCATGACTAAAGACACAAATGAAGGACTTGTACAAACATGGGAATGCTTATCAAGATGTGAAATGGAAGGATCTATTGCACAGGAAGGAATCAGTGAGAAGAAGGCATTGTTTCCACCAAAATTAGGATCATTCCTCAAAACAGCTTTCTCTTTATTCTTTGGAGAATAAAACATAGCAGGTACTATGTCCAGGGCCATGTTTTAGAGACCTACACCTGATGCAAGCCTATACTGCATACAAGATAAAGAAAGAAGGAGCAGCTTAAAGGGAAAATGGTCTAAGGTGAAGAAATGACTGTAAAAATTAATAATTCAAAACAGACCAAGTAGCCTTTTAAGATAACTACAACTTGCTCTTGTTTCTTTCTTATCCACAAAGTAATTTCAATATACTTGTGTTTTACAATGTGTAGTGATAAAAAAAATAACCAGAACTGGAGGATACAACTCAAAGGGACTCTGGGGACCATAACTACTAGCTAAGAACAATTTTCTGAATCAAGTAATAGAGTCAAGAGTGGTAGACTTGGTAGAGAAATGGTACAAAACTTTTAGATGTAACTAGGTGAAGTATCCCATAAGACTACCTAGGTGAGGGAATATGGGGTGAGTTTATTAAAAAATATTGTCTTAGGAGAGTAGTTTAAGAAGCATAAAGTTGGGAGTGATCAGATCATGGTTGAATTTTTGTGAACTGAAAAAAAGAAGTAAAAGGTTTTTAAGTTGTGAGATCATTTGGTTCTAATGTGTTGAATGTTTGCAGTAGAGAGATGGGAGAGGGGGGAGGAAGGCAGAAGAGGGTGAGTGAAAGGGAAAGAAGAGAACAATGACCCTGTTCTAAAGCACTGCTGTAAGTAATTCAAAGTGTGGCAAGTAAAATTTCAGGAGTAGAAATTTGTATTGGCAATTGAGGAGCTGTAATCTGAGATGGAAGGCATATTGAATTGGGTTAGGGACATTTGAGAACGTGAAGAATCAAAGAAAATCACTAGTAAATTTAACCTGAGCTATCAAACCCTAGAACTGTACTTGACATTAAAATGTACATAAATGTATGCATTAATTATGTTCCACTTCACAATTAGAACTAAGGATATCATGAAAGAGATCACTTGCAATGTTGTGAAGTATTGCATTAATGTGAGCAGAAAGAGAACCTGTTATTAAAGGTGTCAGCTGTGATTTACCCATCTCTGAATTCTTACAATGTGAAATGAGTGGCAGTCAGAGACCCAAAGAATGAACTATGATAATTAAATATATAATTGATATTGCCAATCTAGATGTGACCTGAGCAAGTGATTGAAAATTATTCCTAGGGAATACCAACATATCATACTTACAATTGTTAATAGTTTAGCAAATATTCTCACATATATTCACTTTATTGCACACACAGAAATACTTCTAGC
The DNA here is from genome assembly GCA_004025045.1 of Sigmodon hispidus. Taxonomy (NCBI): domain Eukaryota; kingdom Metazoa; phylum Chordata; class Mammalia; order Rodentia; family Cricetidae; genus Sigmodon; species Sigmodon hispidus. The sequence goes on along the minus strand of PVIH01000179.1, from coordinate 207,667 downwards.
TTATTGTCTTTCAAATTATAAGGAGTCCTGAATCTTACAATATTTAAGGTCATCAATTTCATGTGAATACTTTTTTTATGCTATTGGTTAAAATAATATCATTTGTCTCACTTTGGATAAAGGTAGGAAAAAAAGCCTGTTTATCATAATTTATACAGCTTTCTACATAAATCTTTTTTCAGAAATTATTTAAAATAAAGTGATTACTTAATTACAAAAAGTATTGTCTAATGATTGTAGAAGAAAATTAAACATAAGTACAAAATAAGAGAGCAGAACAAGATAACTAAACAAAAGTAATATTACAAAGAAATATTCTTGTCTATTTCATTTCGGTTAGATTATACATCAAACTTTTATATTTATCACTTTAGTTATATAACCTTCATTTTTTGTGTCCATCTGTCTGTCTGTCTCTCTTAACATGTATGCCATTTCATGTGCACTTGTGTGCTGGTCAGAGGTGAAACTTTACAGTCATTCCTCAAGTGTCATTAATCTTGTTTTTTTGAGGCAAGGTCTCTCCCTGAACCGGGACTCATCATTTAGTCTAGACCAGGCTGGATAGTGAGACTCAGGGATCTTCATTTCTCTACCTTTCTCCCTGGCACTGGGTTCACTCTTCTCTGTTTCATGTACATAAAATTTGGGGATTGGACTCAGGTACTCATGGTTGCATGATAGTACTTAACTGAGTGAGCTATTTCCCCAGCCCCAGACTTTTATATTATATACAGTGTTCTTTGCCATTAATTTTCTTATTATACCCATTGAACATTCACATTTTATTCATATAGTACATCACGTATTTTCTTATCTGGGGAGCTTTGAGATTGTCTATAAGTCTTACTATGAATAATACTGGACTTTCTATTTCCCCTTTAGGAGCTTACTTAGATGTAAGTTTGGCTATGTGTCTAGAGGCAACTATTGGTGGACTCTGAGGGACATCAATAATCAATATTGTCTTGCCTGCTATTTTTTTTTTTCAGAGAAAGTCACTGCTGGTTTAGCAGATAATAAAGGAATAATTTCTTCAGTGAAAAGCAGTAAATCCAATATTTCAGGGGTTTGGGTAGGAGAGCATCTGATGATGGTGAAGAGACTACTTCCTCGGGTGTGATAAAGATAATTGAAGGGTTCAAAGAGCACCGCATCAATAAGGTACTCCCCCCATACCCATCCCTAGTCAAAGGATTCCATTCCTCAGCAATTAATGCCCTTACTTTAACCACTGACACCATCTGAGGCTAGGAATTAAATTTTCCCTGTGATTCAGTCAACTTTATATAATGGGGGCTTCAGTTTAATTTTCCATAACTTGAGTCGTTGACTACGGGAGAAAAATTCTTTTCCAGGCCACAGTTAGAAACCTTTAGGTTGTTTATGTAAACTCAGAGCTGGTCAGTTTTGTCACTGACTATATTTGTCCTTTACAGTATTCAGAGATACTAGAAGTTAGCTAATTTTTTTAGGGAGTTTATTTTTTCCTTCGTTAGTTCATCATGATATCTTAGGAACAGTGGGTCAGCAGCATCATTTTCCTTAGTTTCCCACAAAACTGTTGTCTCTCCTAATCAGAGAATCGGGATAATTAAATGCAGTTATTTGTAAAACAGTTCACATCATGTGCATTCATCATTTTCCAGACTTCTTGGAGAGGCTTCAGTAACTGTAGATGTAGGCAAATTGGAAAACCTATTCCAGAATATTTCTTTTAAAAAAAATCCATTCTTATAATTCTCTTATTCTAAATCTGTATTAGTTAGGTTCTCTAAAGAAACAGAATGTGTAGAATGAATCTATATACATATTTAGAAAGGGAATTTACTAAAGTGGATTACAGAATGTGGTCTAGCTAGTACAACAGTGGTTGCCTCCCATTGGAAGGTCCAAAAATCTACAAGGCTGGATGTCATAGCTGGTCTTCAGTATATGTCACATTCTAAAGAAAAAGTTTCTAATGTCAGTGAATAAATGAACTTTATAGTGAGGGCAAGAATGAGCAAATAGGCTTCCTTCTTCCATATCCTTTATACAGGCTGGCAGCAGAAGGCGTGGTCCAGATTAAAAGTAGATATTCCCACCTCAAAAGATCCTAATTAAAAAGTGGATCTTCCCACTTCAAATGATTTAATTAAGAAAAGAAAAATCCATCACAGGTGTGCCAAGGCTATTGGGTTATAGTTAGTTCTAGAGGTAGTCAAGGTGACACCCAAGAATAGCCATTACAGGCCCTGTCTCTAACAATAATAATAATAATAATAATAATAAAGTAAGGAAATCATCAGAATAAAACACTCAGTGTCCACCTCTGTTTTTAACAAGAACAGGCAGGAGTATGCAAGGACCCACACCACCCAACATATATGTGCAAAAAATATATATTAAAATAGGAAACTAGTAGATATTTCTTATTACATAAGTAGATACTATGATGAATATATTTTTAAAATATGTATTAGATTACACATAAAGGCAAACTAGTTAAAATAATAAGGAGCTATGAATTACTGATGAGGAAATGCTCATTTTAAAGAAAACAAAGGTAAAATCTCAAAAGTTCATCCTTACACTTGCGGGGGGTGGGGAAGTGGCTTCTAGCATTGCAGATACCAGTGAAACAGTCCATGAAGAGGGGAGAATAAAACCTGGCTGACTTAAGCAGCCATGTTGTCTCAAAACTTCTGGAGTCTGACCACAAGTAGGTTAATATTTACATATTTAAATACAACAAAATTTTAGAGGGAAAGTTCCCTCGTGACAATTACTAAAACAAAGCTTAAGGGATGGCTCCATCAAACTCTTTTGCAGTGTCCACATCTTTTGCTGAGCACCAGTGATCTCTTCCACAAGAATATGTTCTATTGACTGGAGAACAATATTTAGGATAAGGACCTAGGGAGAAAGGTGCTGTAAGAAGCACAATAACAAACTCTTTCATAATGTTCATGGGAACCCTTTCATAAGAAGGCTTCCACTTACTGAGAAACAATGCTCAGGAGTGTGAGGGATTTGGGTGAAGGCTGACTCCATAGAACAGCAAAGGATTAGCATATTATTAGACAACACCCACTCCAGTCTTCTGGGTAAACAGGTGTTGATTTCTCCAGGAGAAGTAAAAGACTGTGTGTTTAACAATTCAAATGTCTCTAGTGCTGTCTGAAAGACCTTATGACCTCTACACTCACACAACCTGTATATCACTTGGAAATCACATATTTTATAGATTTTTCCTGTACAGTTAAATTTCCTTCAAGTTTACTAAATTTTATTATTGTTACAGTGCAGAAAATAATGGTTCCTAACTTATAAGGTGATCTGATTACATGGGTCCTTCACATGAAGAGAATTATTTTATCTGCTTTATTTCACGTTTACCTAAGGCTGTCTTTTAATTATGATAACTTATAGAAAGTATTTTCCATGTTCATAAAAAGAAGCTTTTAGACATTGTTTCATAGATTTTTATAGCCATTTGACAGGGTGGACAAAAGCCCAGGACAGCTATTAAAGGAATGAGGAAATGGAAGGGAAACTTGAGACTCTTTAACATTTCAAGAGAAGGTATAAGCATTACATAAAATATATTTTAAACTACAGTATGGTCACCATTATGAATCTTGCACAAACTCATTTTATGTAGATTTTGTCAACTTTGAATTATCCATGTCAGAATGGAAAGAGCTATTAATATAATAAATGCATAAAATGATGTCTATTTCTCTTTGGGGTGTGATTAGTGTGCTTCTAACGTAATCTCCAGTGTTTACTCTTGGAAGAAAGTGATATCAATGAATACTCTGCTGGTACCAAAGGGTAGGAGTGAGATGTGACTGTGAGCTGCCCATCAAAGATGGCACACCTGGTCAATGTTAAATCTATACTTGAGGCACAAAATCAAGCACAAAAGAATGGCACTAGATCATTTTATGTCACTGTCACTCTCAAGATTTTTTTTTTTAACCAAAACTTCAATTTATAAAGATTAGAAATATTTTGATGGACAGTGAGATAGCTCATCGGGTAAAATTGATTGTCAACAAGCCTGATAACCTGAGTTCAAACATACACAACCACAGACAAAAGTAGAAAAACATGTCCCCCAGTTTCTCAACAACGTCTGCCTGTGCACCATGGCATGCACACGTGCCTCTACAAATGTCCACACAAAGAATAAATATTGAAAGGAATATTTGTCACCTAATATCTATAATACTTCTCATTAACTTTATGATACCATTTAGATATGGTATAACTGATTTCAAGAGTAGCCAGTAGGAGTATACTTTCTAATAGTACATGTGCATATTATATCTTCAAATACAAACAATATTTTTCTTCTTTTTAAAAGATATACTTTTAGTAAGTATGTATGGGGGTGTGCTTGTGAGTGTGGGCCAGAGTTGTTGGATTTCCCTAGAGATGGAGTTACAGGTTGTTTTGAGTCACCCACACAATGTGGGTGTTAAGAACCACAGCAGGTTCTCTAGAAGAGGAGTGTGTGCTCTTACTCATTGAGTTATCTCTGTTGTCCAGTATGTTATTTCCCATTTTCTTTTAAAATATTCAGTTTAATTTATGCATATCTGTGTTGACTGCATATATACATATATATATTACATATATGCAGGTGTCATAGACAAACAAAAGATGGTGTGACATCTCCTATAACTGGAATTACACATAAGTCATCCCATGTGATTTCCAGAAACTGCTATGTAGGTCTTTTGCAAGAACATCAAGTGCCCTTAAAGGTTGAGCCATCTCCAGCTCTAATACCTCTTTAATTAGGACATGTGAAACTGCAAATATTTTATATTTCATCCTCATGTGATATAAGGTAAAACTAGATAAAGAAAGGCTAATTTTTTTGGTTATAAAAGAAGCCAAGGTGTCCCTTTGCAATCTGCAGAAGTTCTAAAATTTTTAAACATGAACAGTCAGTTCTCTTTGGTATCAATTTGTTGTGATTCATTGTCATGGTTGTTGTTTAATAGAGACCAGAGCTTTGAGTAGTAATGAAAATATGTCCAAGGTAAATATTCCAGTATCTTATGTCATATTTACTTTATTTACATAGTAGCATTTGCAACTTGGATGCACGTGGCATGATCGGTTTTATAATGACTGCTACTAAGTGATTAGGTTATATTAATTCATCAACAAATATTATGGGTCCATTTTCAGGGGCTAAACAGTAAATAAAACAAAATGATTTGTCTCACACCATTTCTATTCCAGCAGAAAATAGAAGAAGGGCAAATGAGGACTGGGCTATTTTGAGCTTACATCAGTTCTGCCGCAGGGCAGGATGATGATGGGAGAGAGAGGTGATGGAGTACTGGTGGGTTAGCCCTCTGGAGAAGTCACACTCATCTCCCAGGACAGAACCTAAGAACTCACCCAAATACTATTATGATTGCCTTAAAATTATAAATTCACATGACTAGAGTTCTTTTCATTGGTCAAAAAATTTGAGTTCTTTCAAATTAGATAGCATATTGTTTTTCATTTTTAGTCTTATCCATGGTCAGTGATAGACTGGCTCTCACCATATGTAAGAGATCATTTGACTATAAAGCATTTTCGACAGTTGTGTTAGAGGGAACTGCTACGTCTCGGGAAAAGTTATGTTGAGGTGTTTTATCTAATCACTGCCTTTTCATATTCCAGTTTTATCTATAACATGGGAATAGGAAACTGAAATACACACATAAGGAAATTTTTAAAAGTTAGGTGAATTTTTAGCCAAGTGAGGCACTCAAATTGGCCTTGCTTTGCGTCTAGTGTTTGCAAAGCTATAAGTTGTTATAATTTATATGAAATATCTTAATAGAAGCAATAGCAGCTAAGCTTCAAAATGTGAGGTCACATTCATATAGATTATGAGAATAATATTTCTCCTCAAAGGAAAAAATGACAAGGGAAGAAAAGGGTAAGGACTTGACATAGGGAAATAAATTAACTCCTTCAAAGCACAGAACTTTTGCTGTGTTATACTTTTAAAGATGATGCCATTACTTAGAGAAGCTCCCTGGAAAAGTTTTCTTTTTGTTACTCAGACATAGATTTATGGAAATTGTAAATTAATTGAACATTTGTTCTTCAAAAAAATATTTTTTTCTAAATTTCCATGTAGATATAGTATAATGCTTAGTTTTGGGTGGGAAATCAGAGAAATACAATTCTAAACTCTTAATGGACTATTCTTGTCATTGTTATCTATGACTTGGACTCTTCATCTAGGATAAAAAGACCTTGTTATCTGACCGATCTTCCAGTTTGCTTTGTTGCTTTTGTTGATTCTAATCAAGAAACAACCAGAATGAGCATTCCTAGTTATCCTCAGACACCATTCTTAGGAACACTGAGCACTCACTTTAGATCTCTGGTCCCAAACCACACAACCTCCTTGTATAACTTCACTACTTACAACTCTCTTTTCTGCTATTTATTTAAAATGATCTTGAAGACCAATTGATTCAAATAGTCTTGAAGCTTGAGATTCTGAAACTAATTTTCCATTTTACCTCTTTACCAGTTACTGAGATCAGACAGCTTTAGAAGAATTTGAAATAGTATAACAAAATATACGCAGATAAAGTTATTTCAGCTTTCTCACGTAGGCAAGTATTAATTTTTAAAAGATATATAAATATTGTTTTTGCACATGTATACACATTTCTCTATAAGATACATATATGACTCTTAATAAGTCACTTCTAATAAGACAATGTAACGTAGGAGTTAAACTAGACATAGGACCTTTTATGTCTTTAGAGGTGTGTTTTATTCCATTTGGATGTTCCAGGCCAAATGCAGTGTCTTTCTTCATGCTTGAGTGCAAATGCAGTTCAAGACACCTATGGGTTTGGGAGATGGCTTAGGGCACAGTGCCCTTGACACCCAACCATGAAGATGAGATTTATAAATTCCAGAGCCCATGCAAATGTCAGGTGGTGATGGTCACCCTCAAGTGGCCAGCCTTGGAAAGAAGAGATGAGACACCTGTGTAAGCTGACTGTCTGAACTAGCTTATACATATGTGTTTGGGGTTCACTTGAGGTACTCTGCCTCAATGGACTCAATAAAGAACAAGAGAAGGGACTCCACCTAAGAACCCATGGCTTCCACACATGGTGTAGAAACTTTCCACACATGAAAATTTGCATGCAAACCACTTACAAATGTGAAAAATAATGGAAAGAAAACAGAATAGAGGTGTCATGGAGAATGTTTTCATTGTTGTAGATTCACAGTATAGTATTAGAAGTCACTTAAGTCATGATGCTGGGAAAATAAAATGTCAAATGATAATAAATTAAGTAAATTATTGAGAAATATATTAATACACAAAAGAAGTAAGAGCTAAAAAATATTAGTACATAGAGAAATCCTCTGATAGTCAGAGGATGGGCTTGCTGATTCAGCTAATTGTTAATGAGTCCAGAGAACACATATTTGTATGGAATGTGGAAGAAATCTGAACAATGAGCCAGTGTATGCATTTCTCCTGAATGAGAGTGGCCACAATGTCTTCTGCTCTTCCAGCCAGCGCTCATACTTCAGTGTGGCCTCCACACTTCTGTGTTTTTCTTAAGTATAATATGTTTTGTTTTGTTTTGTTTTTTAGTAAGTCTTAAATCTTCCATGTAAAATGACTCTCAAAGAAAGTCACTTGCTACTTCTGGTGCTGGGAATTAAGGAGCAAAATAGTTATTAAAAGTTGATGGGTCTTTGCCAGATATTAGAAATTCTTGAATAAATGAGTGGTGACTCAGACAAAAAGGCCCACACCATATGTTATATGTAGGATCAAGAAAAAGGGTTGAAAACACTTCAGCCAGTGCTCAATTCAAACTTATGATAATAGCATTATAAGTGACTATGGTTCTGTTTCTATAGAATCATTAGTTGTCTACTGGGATAGTTTAAATGCTTCAGTTATACTTTATTGCATTTTATGAGGAAAATTATATGTTATAGTGCTACTTGGGGACTTGGAAAGGTCTTGAGCTGTTTCCCTTCAAACAGCTGAGTCTCAGCACTACTAGACTTACTTTCCTTCTACTATTTCATTTTAATTCCTTGAGAGATGTTAATATTTGGCTCCTTAGTACATTATGGAGCTTGGTTTTGTTTTTGAAAACATAAGCTTTAAAATAATTTCAAATTTGAATATAAAATGCTAAAATTTGACTAACAATGCCAGAAAAACTGCAACTGCAGCCACTTCATTTAGTGTGTGAGTGTTTGTGTGTGTGTGTGTGTGTGTGTATGTGTGTATGTGTTTGTGCTCATGCCCTAAAACACACATGTGTGCATGTACAGGAGCATGTATGCCAGAGCATGTGTGGAGGTCTGAGGACAACCTTTTGTATTGGTCCTCACCTTCCACCTTCTTGGAGTCAGGGTCTCTCATCCTGTTTGCCTCTGTATTTGTCCCATAAGTTCCTAGGGTTATCCAGCCTTTCAGTGTCAACTCCCCACAGAATTGCAGTAACATCTACAGCTTTCCTACTTCAACACTGCTTGGGAAATTACCACTCCTGACCTGTTCTTTTGTGACTAAATTTATATTATGGGAAAGTCAAATAGAAAAAATGGTCTGTCTACTTGGTGGATTTCACTGATTGTGGGAGAGAAGAAATCAGAACATGTTGGATTTTATTAATTGTGTGTGTGTGAGTGTGTGTGTGTATGTGTGTGTAGATCAGAACAGGTAGATTCTATTCAGAATCTAGTAAATACCAGGGCAGAGAAACAGAGTAATTTCTATATATAAGTGTTCTCCAAACAAAATTTGAAAATAAAAATGACCTGAACTAGTATCAGTGATTCTCACAGTTCTAAAATCAAATACCACAGCATAAGGGTAGTCACTTGAGAACTGAATTAGTTGTGTCAATCAAAAAACTAATGGGAAAAATCAGAAAATTGGAAGAACCAGGTCATGTAAGATGCAAAGAAAAAGAGCTCTGATTTGGAGAAATAGAGAATGAGGTATAAAGAATAAGATAGGAATAATAGAATTAAAATTTACCCAAATTGCTGAAAGTGTGCCTTTGACTGAATGGGCTCACTAAGACTCAATGTGATTAATTTTGCAAAAGCCACACACCTAGACATAATCAGGAGAAATGTCTAATCTCCAATGCTGATGAAAAATATCTTTTTTTCTAGCCAGAACAAAAAATAGTTTTCTTACAAAAGAAAGATTATCTGACTATGCTATTAAAAGAAAAAGACTATGACCCCAAATTTTAATTTTTCCCACCACAGTGTTCAAATGTTACAGAAAAAGCACAATGGTTTCCAGCATTGGTGTATTCAAAAGAGTATACCACCCATGCACTGCCATTTGAAGAGACTACTCAAGAAAACCCTCCCGAGGATCACCCAGAAGCACATGATTTCTTTATAAGTGAGGTAAATGCTGTTTAGCAGTTTCATAAAGTTTACAGGATGATAATTTTGCAATTAAACTTAGAACAGAGATTACTACAAAATTCTAGAAATTCATATATCTGTGTACTCAGTAAAAATCTGTGACCACAACAGCTCCAACTATTATGCAAAACTCAGGAAATGAGGGGAAATCTGAGGAAGGAGGAAGGAAGGGCAAAGTCTATATCTCTCACAGTCAAAAAGAAGGAGAGTTAAGGGTATAATGGGAATGCAGTCAGCTCTTTTGTAGACATTGTCATTACTGAACTTGATATTAACTAAATGTTGTTTTATATGTGTGATTGTGAAGAGAGGCAGAATAAAATTAAAAGCTTAAGTAAATGAGGAAAAAGAAGAGAAAACAAGAAAAGAAAGCATGAGTAAACAAAGCAATATGAAATAATAAATCAAAGATTAATTTACCACCCTATACATTACTAAAATGAACTATTAAAATTAAAAAAATCAAGATTATATAAAAATCTAAGGTAGAATAAGATAAAAACAAAATGATGAGCAAATAATTTAAATGTGAACCAAGAGTACCAAAAATTGTGTAACAGGTATGATTTCCAAAGGTACACATGTGAACTACACATCAATGTAAGGCAAGTAACTGAAACCCGAATGCTTATGGCATAATTTATAATTCAAAAATATAGAAAACAAAACAAAAATAGCTGTACTGAGAAATTTAAATACATCTCTTAGATTTTTGACTGATCAGAACAAGGGAAAATGAGAAAGCTAGAATGTGCAGAACTTGAGTCGTACAAGTAACAACTTTTATCTAATAAATAATTGTGACCTCATGTAGAAATGCATGCATAACACATCTATTTTATTATATACTCATGTGAATAGATAGGACATGAATTAGCCACAAGAATATCACCAAGGGCTTTTTTAAAAAATGTCTTTATGTGGGAAGGTGGAGTACAAGAATGTGTTGGTTCATATATGCCGCAGGTTGTAGATAGTAATAAGATGGTGATCTGCAAGGGTCAGTTTTCTACTTTCATGATTTGGGATCTAGAGATCAAACTGAGGTCTTCAGGGTTGGTAGAAAAGAACTTTTATCCACTGAGTCACCCTACTATTAACTTCTTTGATTTGAATCTAATAAGTACATAAAAATGAATAAAATGATAATAGACAAGTAGATATGTTATAGAGAAATAGATAGGTACATGATCAATAGATGATATAGATTGACAAATCTATTTATAGATTTCTAATAGATTCCAATAGTTGTATATTAGATTCTTATAGGTGTATATTGGGTTATAGTGGGTATATACTTGATTCTCTTAGGTGTATTTTGGAGTCCTATAGATGTATAATTTATTTTTATAAATGTATATTGAATTTTATATGTGTGAATTAGGTTTTGGAGGTGTATATTGAATCCCAATAGTTAGATATTTGATTCCTATGATGTATATTGAATTCCAATATGTGTATATTGGAATCCTATATTAGACTTTTACAGATATACACTGGATTCTGTTAGGTGTATATTGGATTCATAGAAATACTTTTAGTCCCTTTATATTGAAGTGGAAGGATCCTAATAAGCTACAGATTCATATCTCCATGCACGGCATTTAATGAGATGATATTTCCCAACAAAGCCTATTTGTTTCTGAATTTCTGTAACTTAAAAAAAGGATGCACTAGACACAGAATCACATAGGAATCATAGGGTTGGGACTGAAGAAGGGGATTGGTGGTTTAGATCATCACCCATTCTTCCACAGGACCCTGGTACAATTCCCGCTACCCACATCACAGCTGACAACTCTCTGTAACTCCAGTTCCTTTAGCTTCATGCAAGCCTAGCACCAATCCACATAAAACAAACAAATCTTAAAAAAAAAAAAAAACATAGGGTTTCCTCTATTCCATTCTCTCACTAACAATACACCTGATGTTCTCTAACATGTCAAAATGTGAAAACCATCTTAAACATACCATAGCCTTTTCTACACATTCCATAGCTCATATGCCATTTCTCTCCAAGCAGACTCAAATGTCATTTCTTTCCAAGAAGACACACATGCATGATCAGAGCCTTGGGTTTCTGGAGAGGCAATGGCACAGTTTGTTTATTTCATTGGAAAGCTCTACTCAGTCTTTTGTGCTGTTAGTGTTCTGCTCATCTTGTATACTATAAATATTTGTCACAGTAAATATTAGTTTAATAAAACACTGATTGTCCAGAATCTAGGTATACAAGATGTATGGGTGGGACAACCAGACAAGAAGAACAATAGAAGAAGAGAGACCAGCCAGATACAGAGGAAACAGGATGAGTATGCTGCACTGAAGAAAAGGTACCAAGCTAAACATGGATAAAAATCATGGGTTAGTTTAAGAATAAAGTCAGCAAGTAATATGCCTGAGTCGTAAGGCAAACAGTTTATAATTAATATAAACTTTTATGTAATTATTTGGGACTAAATGATTCTCAGACTGGCTGGGTGGGACAGAGAATCTACCCACTACAATACTGGAACCAACTATAGAAGTCTTTTTCCTTTCCTGGGTGGAGGCATCAGTTTGAAAGTTAGACAAGAATACATCACTAATTCAGAAAGGTTAGGCTCATGACTTAAAATGGGCTACCCTTGGAGCACTTCACCCCACACATAAATGACTTGTGTTAAAATGTAGGGATTTGTCTTTGGTAAAACAGCTTAGCTGAGTGATATCACTTGCTCTGTGTCTAGGTTGCTTCTTTATCAAAAGTGGGACTCTCTCCTCAAGTGGGAAGAGAAAATTTAGAGAAAAAAGATTTATTAGAGAGTGGTAATATTTCTCTTCAGTCAATGAATTTATATTAAAGTATAATATTTTTTAAAAGTCATGGAATCCTAAGACTCATAATTTTAGGAAGATGTTAAGTACAAGAATTCATCTTATAAAATCATGAGCAAGGAAGACAAAATAGTCCTTTGGCTTGAGGCAAGCCAAAAACATGATCTTGCCTGCTTTATTCTTTTTAATCTCCTAGGTTCTGCTAGTATTGAATAATTCTCATTTCTTATTTCAAGAACAACTAATTTAATTTTTAAAAGCATGGTTGGAATGGCATTTTGGTGAATAAGGATATTTCATATTTTTACACCTTAATAAAACTTGGAAGACCTGCTATTATATGAAAAAAAAATTGTCAATGCCTTTTCTTTCTGATAAAAACTTGTACTATTCTTATTACTTCATGAAACCTAGCATTGCAAATTCACGTTGTATTCTTAGAGATTTCATGTCTAGCCAGGTATAAGTAGAATTAGGTACAGTGATAATAAATATGCACATCACAGTCACCTAAGGGAAGCAGAAATCATTTTCTCCATCCACATCTCTAAAATGTTTTAGAGAAACAGATACAGAAAGAAGATGCTGAAAGCAAGCACAGAGCAGTTAGAGTCAAGTGGGTGTACTGGAGAGGCAGAGATGAGTTTGAGCTGAGGGTAGAAGTCATGGTAAGTGGCTGTCTTTGGCATCCAGGGCTCCATCCTTAAGCATTTCTAGGTTGTTTCTATAGAGTGGCCTCTGCAATTACTGGCCTTGCCAGTTCACAGAGAGCTTATCATCAGTCCCCTACTGTTTGCTATTCTCATTACTTTGAGAAGGACAATTCAATTTATTTTTAGGACAGACCACAGTCTTTGAGTTCTGTATGAGGTCTGCTACATCTCCTCTATGGACTTGATTTATAATTTCAAGTCCTTTGTAGAGAGAGAAACAAACAAACAAACAAAAAAACAACCACCATTAAACCAAACAAGCCTTCCGCATTACCCCCATGCCTCCTCCCCCCAAAATAAAGCAGTTTAAAAACATATTGTTATCCAACCATGTCCCTAATGCTATGAAGCTCTCTAGAGATTTTCGTGTATGTGCTTAATTGTCTCAGCTATCTTCTATGAATCGAGAAAGGCCTTCCTTTGTTTGAATGTGACAGATCAGTTAGAACCATGGCAACTACCATTTACAACTATTGATTTCAATGTGACATTAAAGGCCCCAAATTCAACCATTATTCTCTTCAATTGTCACAAACAAAGGTTAATAATAGTTGAGTTTGGACTGAAGGAATCAAGGAAAGATTGCCAACTAAAATTAGTGTGTTGTTTCTCTCAGAGACATAGTCAGTCTGGAAACCTGTTCTTGATGCTTCTGGGAGATTTTCAGCATTTTAGAAAATGTATCTTTCTCTTCAAGTAAACTACATAATACAGAAAATGAAAATGTGGGGTCATAAGAAATCATGACATTTAAAGTAATACATAATTTTAAATGCAGTTTTCATCACAAAGAATAACAACATTTTGTTTGCTGCTTCTTATAGGAGCAAAATAATAATCCTCATAACTGTGAAGTGTTGTATGGAACACGATTAAACAATATTTCAATCCTTTAGTTCATGCAGAGGTTACCTGCTGGAGGGAGAAAGGTTTGATTAGGTTCACATTTTCCAGGAGAAATCTTAAAGGAAAGCACACAGCACTCTTAATGTATGAGTGCTGAAGGTACAAATGGCTGCTTTCACACTCAGGTATAAAGGCACAAAGTCCCCTAACAATCATAAATAGGTAGACAGTAGCTGGCAAGATACGATAAATTTTTACCAAAGCAATGTCAAGTTACAAAAATCTGTTAAGTCTTTACAATTTCAACATGTTTATGTTTATATTTTGATTTACTATCTATTTTCCCCAATGGTAAATGGTGAATAAAGTGCCTTGGGCTTTACTAACTGTCAAAGTTTTTTAAAAAAAGCACTTTTTAAAAATTACTTCAACAATTTTAATTGTTGTTGGCCAATAAATACATCACTGTGCAATGTTTATAGTATTATAAAATGATAAATCTCATGAGACTATAGCTATTTCTGGATTTTTGTAGTTGTTTGCTTTCTCTGAACCTGGAACTCACAGCAATTCTCCAGCCTCAGGCTCTCAAGAATACTCATTCACTACACACAGCTTCATATTTTGAAGTGTCACAAAAAGGAACCTTACTTTAAACAAATGAATTTGATATAATTCCTGACCAACCATTATTTTAGAAAAAAAAGTGAGACTTACCAAAACTGGCCTCTACCCATCAATTGCCATTTTGAGGAACTTTTTAGACATTGGGTAAAATTCCAAATAAACATAGCTCACTACCTTCAAAAGACAGAGAAATCTCTAGGGTACAGTTAACTTTAGTGATATTTCTTCACTCTTAAAATAGCAGTGCTATTAAAATTATTTTAACTATAGAATTAGACCTTTGCCATGTCCAAGCTGCAAACCACAACCACTGAACAGCTTGGGATCTGAAACACCTGGGACTGACACCTTGGATCCCACTCCCCCTAGAGGAACAACCTGACTCAGTCCTCGATGTTGGGGGAAGAAAACTGGATCTGCCAGGAGAAGAGGCTGAACTGAGCAATATTGGGACCTTGGGACCTCCTGCCCATGCTGGGGAGGAATGGGGACATGTGGAGAAAAGAGAGTGACCTAAGGGTGTTGGAGGGGGAAGGGACCTTGAATAATGATATACACAGATAGAAAATGTGACTTTATTCATAATAAAAAAGAAAATATAATTGAATAAAGGTGCTTAAAAGATTAAAAATTAAATTTTAAAAATGAAAAAAAAAAAAAAGAATTAGACCTTTGCACTTAAACAAGCAGGCAATTGGTTTAACCTCTCTAACCAAGGTTATCTACTTGTGTTGCTGGAGGTTGAGTAGAGAGTATGATACATGGTAGGCAAATGCTATACTACTCAACTAAAATAGAATCCCTTTTAGTTATACTATATAACACACAAGCTGTGTATATAAGCACACCTGCTTCTTTGTACTCCAAAAATAACGACAAGAAGATTGTGAAATTGAGTCCAGCCTTGCCTATATAGCACAGTCTGATTCAAAAGTAAAATATTAAAAATTAAATAAAATACACAAGAATTTAGAATAGTTCAGATGTAGAGAAACCTCATAAAGAGTAAAATTTCCAGGGTTGTCGCCCTGACTCAGTGGTTAAGAACACTTACTGATGAGTAGCTTTAAAAAAAAAAAAAGAACACTCACTGCTCTCTTTCAGAGGACATCATTCCCTGCACCCAGGGGTATCAGATGCTTTCTTCTTGACTCTGCAGATATCTGTACCCATTTGATGCACATAAACTCACACAAGTACACAGGTATACATAAAAATAAAAGCCAAATAAATTTTTAAGGACATTAAATTTCCTCTCTGCCAATCCCAAAGATCCTATGCATTGGTACCAATTCTTTCTATTTTTCTACATAGGTTTATGTAGATACAGGATAAATACATATATCACTGGTGAACAACAAGATTGGATCATTTACTATGATCTTTACTGAATACATAAATATGCATGCTTCATGATGATAAATATAAAACTTTGTCCCCAGTAAAGTACATTTCTACTTCCTCCTTTTAAATAAATATAAAACTTTGTCCTCAGTCAAGAACATTTCTACTTCCTCCTTTTAAACGCAGTGCCCCATTTTATGCATGCCCCATCATTACATCAGACATTCTTTAAAGAATTTCTTAGGTGGTTTTCAGAGTTTTGGTCTTTTTTAGGTATTTCAAATATTTCTATGCTCACTGACCTCAAATGTACTTGTATGAATCCTACAATATTGACAAGATGGATTCCTAAAAATAAATTATTGAGCTTAAAAATATTCACTCTCATATTTACTTAGATGCTGCAAAACATTCTCCCAAAGGGTGGTAGTGTTTCTTTTTCCCTTTGATAAAACATGAAAGTGCCTGCTGCTTCCAGCCCCCACAGCACCCAACTATCATTCTTTGCCAATCCAGTTGCTGAAAGATTTAAACTATGTGAGGCTTAATTTGCATTTCCATGCTGACCAGCTGGGGTGAAAACCTTTTCATGTTTATTGGCTATTTGTAATTCTGCTTCTTTGAATTGTCTATCCCTCTTTTTCTTTAAGCTGGTTGCTTGCAGTTTTCTTATTAATTGGATAAAAATCTCTCTTTTTTTCCGGGAATCTGCCCCCCACCCATTTTACATGAATCATGTGAACTCATTTTGAAAACTCATGTGTGCAAAAAGAGTATGTAGAATGCCTATAGTTCTATGCTCAAAAGGCAAATACTTTTGACACACAGCCCGTTTGCAAGGTCAGTGGCAGCCAGCATCCTGATGGCCATTGTATTTTGATGCCTCTCTTCACTCAGCCTCAAAATGTTTCTCTACTTATCTGTTTATCCACAAATATGGTTTTTAAATCTCCATCAGCACAAAACAAACAGAGAAACATAGCTCCTGAGCAGAAGCAAAATTTCCAAAACTTCACATTTAGGGTAGTTGTTCCAGCAACTCATAACTACCATCCTAACAGGAGCCATGATGCCTGAGGTCTGTCAGTGAGATGAGCATGCCCCACTAGGGGAAAACAGCTGGCGGCTTTGGAGGGGTAGGTATGCCTAGACGTGTGCCTTTCTCTGAGTACATGTCACCTGTAGACTGAATTCTACAGTCACTTTCTTTTACAGTAGAGAAAATGAGAGCTAAGTCACTTGTGTTCTGTTAAGAAGGATATTTTCACCGACCCCCTTTCTTTTTCTATAACGACAAAGGGCTCTGTGAGCTGGGGTGTGAATGCAGCAACTCAGCCATGGAATGCTTGCTCCTAGTCACCATACAAGCTGATGAAAAAGCACAAGAGAGGTAGGAACTTCAGTTGCTCATTTGCTTTTCAAGCCACTTCCCCCCAACCCGGAAGACTAATTGCCAAATACAGTGCTGCAACACTTTTAAAAAAATGAAGTGAATAGAAAATATTATTGGTGATATATAAATACATAGTTTGTAACTTTAGACATTATTCATTTGCTATTTAAGAAGCTTTGTTGTGTATGTTTCTATCTCCAGTGAATACCTACCTTGACCCTTGACCTCTAATTCTTTTTTTTTTTTTTTTTTTTTTTTTTAATGCATGCACACTACACATACATGGCTATTGTTTATTCTTCAAACTACTTTTCATTTCAGTATCATGCCCTAGAGATTTCATTATGTCTTTGTTGCATAGCATTTTAATTCTTCTATATTGCCTTATGTTTTCTGATTTTTTTTTTTATTATAAAGTGGCATTTGATTGATGCTCATTTTAATGTTGCTACTCTCTCTTTTCTGAATGGACAGTTTACTCCTTTTGTTCATTTTTATGACAAATTGTCTTTTCCATTTAACTTGAAGAAATGCATATATTTTAATAATATTCTAATGCAGTTCTTTGTAGGGAAAAAGTGATAATTTCTATTATGTTGCTTTTTCTCACAGTATTGTTTTAGTTTTTTAAAAAAATTAAATATGTGTGGGGCACCGGATATTAGAAGTAGGAGACTAAATTTCAGGAATTGGTTCCTTTTTCCACCAAGTAGATCCTGGAGATTAAATTTACATCCTCAGGTAGATTGCAGGTGACATTAACCACCCAGCAATCTTGCTGGCTTGTCCCCATGGCATGTATCAGTTAATTTATTTTATCAATTATATTATGATTTGTGGGTTTTCTTTTCTTTCTTTTACCTGCATAAAGGAATTGTTGTATGGCCAATAAAACACTTTTAATATTGTTTTCTAAATTTTTTCGTAATGCCCACCAAACTGAGGTGAAATTAATTGCAATCAGTTCTTATATATACATAGTAATTTTTCTCCCACCATTTGCTTAGCAGTTCAACATTCTCTATTGGCTTGCAATAATAGCCCAGACAGAAATCACTGCTCCAGATAGACTTGATAATTTGTATAAGTTTTAGGACTTTTCTCAATTGATATAACATTGTGATAAATTCAGTATTTAAAAAATGGTGGCCTTCTAGGTACTATTTATTTATAGTAAAAATGTCTTCCATTAAATAGATACAATAGAAACCCTTTTATTATCATCTTTGTCATCTATATTGCAGGTTGCCTTGTTTATGCTTGGCCTTCCTAACATATTTATTTACACATGGTTCAGTATTTTTTTTCACCTTGTTTGAATTTAATCAGAAAACACATGGATGGGGTTGAGGATTTAGCTCAGTGGAAGAGCGTCTGCCTAGCCCTAGGTTCAGTCCTCAGCTCCAGAAAAAAAAAAAAAAAAAAAAAAAAAAGAAAGAAAACACATGGATGATTTTTTTTAGACTACATTTTTAAAATATGTGCTTTTTGGATAACTTAATTTTTGAGCTTTGTTTCACTGTGTCTGTGACAAAATAGGATGAATGTGTTCATAGCAGATAATGTGTTAATTTCTAATCTTAATAAAGGGTTTTGCATACTTCATTCACTTAATATGTAGCTTAATATGCAGTGTAGACATTTTGTAAACATCTGATCATTAAAGGAAGTTGCTTCCAACTGACATTTTTCTAACGTTTTCTTCATTCTTCTATTACATTTATTTATGTGTGCTACCACACATAAAAGGAGTCTGTTCTTAATCCTGCGAACATTGCTTCTCTCTGTCTACCATATGGGTTTCTGGAATGGAACTCGGGTGGTGTGACTTAGAGGCAAGTGCTTTTCCCCTTTGAGCCAATTCACTGCCTTTTAAAATTATAAACTAAAGGTGAATTAAAACAAACAAACAAACAAACAAACTCTTATATCTGTTGAGATGACCATATGATTTTTCCCTTTAATCTGTTAATGGAATAATCTACATGGATTGCTATTTAAGAGACAAACCAACATTGCTTTACGGAGCTATGCCTCATGTGGCTTTGCCATATTCCCCTTCCTTCCATGTCCTCTGCTTTGCCTTGTTGTGTTTGTTGTTTTGCATCTATGATCATGACTGTGACTGAGCTTCAAATTGTTCTTGTTACATTGGCTTTTCTGCATCCCAGTTATGCTGACTTCATTAAATAAAGAGACTTTAACTGGCCTCCCTTCTTTCTTTCCCCTCTGCCTTTGCCTCAGTTTCTCCTTTCTTCATTTCCATTTCCTTTCCTCTTTCTTTCTGTCCAGTCTCCTCCTCTCAGTCTGGAATAACTTCCAATATTCCAGTTCTGCTGACTTTCCTAGCTGTCTGTAAAAGTCAAGCTTTGGGCACTAAAATGCCACTTGAATGGAGAGTGGGCCAGGCATTCTACAGTTAAAATGAAAATTAGCCATCTTTTCTAACTAGGTTACACACAGTTTTGTATTGTATGGTATATTCATGGATGTTAAGAAGGTGTTGTCACAATTAAGATTTTTCAGAAAATCTTTTCCAAGAAGATGTTTTCTATCAACAAACAGAGGTAAAATTAAATACCTGATTAACAAACATAATGTCCTCTTTAATAATTCCCGGAACCCTAGTAATTCTATTCCGAGTATTGTGCTATCTACAACTCTTGCCTTTTGTTTCACATTTTGAATAATTCAATTAAAAGTCTGACAAAACAATAACAAGGGATTAAATGCTGTTGGATTGTAATTTGAAGTAAAGACATAAGCTCTTTGGGTGCATTTATTTAAAATCCTGAGTTTGTAGGAGTCTGCAAATGAAATAACTAACTGCTTGGTCAAGTCAGCCATTTGTGTGTGTGTGTGTGTGTGTGTGTGTGTGTGTGTGTGTGTGTGTGTGTGTACTTAATTCTTACAGATGGGGAAAGTAAGAGAAATAAGTGTTTACAGAACCCTTCACTTAGAAAGAACCTGCTGTCTCTATGCAAAGAAAGACTTTGCCTTGATGGATTGAATGTAAATGGGCCCATAGGCTCATATTTTTGAATGTTTGTTCCACAGTCAGCAGACTGTTTCACAAGGATCAGGAGGTGTGGTCTTGGGGATATGAGTCACTGTGAGTGAGTGGTGAGATTTAAGAAGCACATGTCATTATTATTGAACCTCTCACTCTACTTAAATGCTGCTGCTTCAACACATAAACTCTTAGGAACTGCTCCAGTGCTATGCCTGCCTGCCTACTCCTATGCTCCTCACTATGATGGCCATAGACTACTATGCTCTAGAACTGTGAGCTCTAAATTAAGTGCCTTCTTTTATAAGCTGCTTTTGTGATGATGTTTTTTCACAGCAATAGGAAAGTAACTATGATACTTTGCCTTCCTTCCGCTAGTATCCCGAGGGAATCAGCAGGAACAGCATAAGCAGTTGATAGCAGAAGCATGTGGAAGGCTCATCTATAATCACTTTGACATTTAACCTAGAAAATCTTAACATTCTAATGCAACATGAGGGACATGAAAAGGAATGCCACAAAGACATGTTCCCTAGAAAATCTTTACTCCGAGTATCACAAAAAATACCGGTATTTCCAGATACTAGGGAGGTAAAGGCAGAAGGTAGAAAAACTCAAAGTGAGTTTGAGAAATGTAGGTAGATTGTGTCTTAGAAAAATAATGTAAATTAAAAGGAGAGATGATTGTGTTAGGAATGGATACTACCTAGTAGATTGATTACCTGCCTAGAAACCCTGAATTTCCAGTGAAAGGTGAGACAAGAATTGTTTCAGTGAGTTGGTAGACAGAAAGACACCAAGCCAGTAGAGAAGAGTGTTTGCTTTGCAAGTATGGGGATCTAAGTTAGAATCTCCAATTCTCACATAAAGAGCTAGGAGTGGCTGTGTGTGCCTATAACCTACACAATTGGGGAAGGAGACAAGTACACCCCACACACACCCCTGTGACAAGCTGACAGTTCAGTGAAAAACCTGTCTCCAGATGTCAGGGAAAGAGCCATAAAGAAAGATATTAATAATCATCCCCTGGCCTTTGCATACATGAACATGGATATATTCATCATACACTCATGTGTATATAGATAGAAGAAAATATAACTTTATGTCAGTTTCTAGAGGAACTGTGATTAGTAGGAAGTCAGATAATTGTGCTAGAGGGAGGCTAAGGTTACTGTAGTGTGACATTTTCTGCCAGAATAACCTTTTGGTGTCTTGGTATCTTTGTGAAAATAGTGGTAATATCATCACTAATGTGGAGGATCATTTGATAATTGAGTAATGGGACACATTTACATGGTTAGTTAAAAAAATCAATAATATTTAATCAACAATGAAAGCCAATCTAACAAATTCTTACTTTAAAAAATGTTATGATGGTTCTATCAGAACCCAAACCATAAGGACAACTCATACAGAAAAGTAGTATGTTATATAGTGAGAAGAAATGTACAATTGTGTAAATAAAAGAAAAGTTAATCTTGAGGGAAAAATGACTAAATAATTCAATGAGAAAAACTCTCCTTGAAGCTGGAGAACTCTTCCCTAAAAGGCTGAAAATGGCAGAAGTGAGATTGGCTGGGTAGGGGCGTGAATAAAAGAAAGTCATGGGAGAAATTAAAGTTCCCCTTTATACTGGATAAAATTGAGGTTTATTATAATAGAAACTTGGATACAGTGCAATAAGAGAGAAGGAATGACTTCTCAAACCTTGAGTTTTAGTATAGAACATGTATTTAAGTCATTTCTTAACATGAAGGTTAATGTGGAATACACCCAAGTTCTTTAACACAACCTGAACCTCCACAATTACTTATATGCTTTCTTCACAGTCACAAATGACCCAGCAACACACATTGCTCTGAATATCTTAGCATCTGTTTTCATATATATATAACATGGGACAGATTTTGTAGGGAGTTTTTCTTTTCTACAAATTCCAGGTAAAATAGAAGTATAGCTTTAGGTACCAATGAAATAAGTGAACAAATAAATAAGTTAGTTATTATCTCAGAGGCTGGATTTAAAATGGCGGATGGGATGTTAAAAATAACAAGAGAACAAGTAAGATGTCTGAGCAGGTGACGAAACTCACTGCCTGATCCCCAGGACCAACATAAAAGGAGAAGGAGAGAACACACTCAGAAAACTGTCTTCTGCCTCCACACACATATCATGCTCGGGTGCTTCACAATCAAGCATTCACATAATAATAATAGATTCAGATATTTAAATATGAAATAAAATTAGTATGTGTTAAAAAAAAGGAATAGCTAGAAAATTTCTACTATTAATGAGGCCTTAGGTCAAAAGAGGAAATGAAACAGGCACATGTGACATGGTGGCAGGACAGTTTTATAAACTGACATGAAAAACTAATCATTTTGCCAGAGTGTGTACATCACATGTGTTTATCTGCTCTGCTGGCTCATGAAAACTCAGTCAGATATTCAAAATCATCTCAAAATGTACAGTTTAGGAATTAAATGTTCAGGGATTGGGAAGATAGTGGAATGTTTAAAATCTTTCTGTAAAGGTATGAGGACCTAAATTTGGTCCCCAGGATTCACATAAAAAATGTTTACTTATACCCCTAAACATTGGTGTAGGCAGAAACAGGTAGGCTTTGCCGGCTAACCACAGTAGTCAATACTGTGAGCTCCACATTTAGTGAGAAATCTTGTCTTAAAAAATAAGGTGGGCTTAGTTGGAGAGTCGTGGACTTTTGATAGCTGCAGGGAGAGGAACCCTCAATTTTATTTAAGGGTGGGGTCCTGGTAGACTGACCCACACTCTAGGGAAGGACCCATACCTAAGATTATTTGGGCAATATGTAGGGCTCAATGACTTAAACATGAAAGAGAGAGAGAGAGAGAGAGAGAGAGAGAGAGAGAGAGAGAGATACTGTTAGGTGTATGAGAATGTGAAGGTGGATCTGGGAGTTAGAAAAAAGGGTGGTAAAAAGGATTAGAATATACTGTATAAGATTCTCAAAGAACTAATAAAAATATTCAAAACAGAGGAATAAAATAATCAAAGATTCTTGAAGTCAACCTCTGTCCTCCTTATTATGTAATGTACAAGTGAGTGCCCATCTATACATGCACACACACTTATTCCATGCATGAAATGATTAATGTGCAATGACAACAGAGGCATGTACAGTAGAAATAACTCTAAACCAGATGAATGGCTGTAGGGTAAGCGTACAGTAAAACAGCCATGGCAGGTAGAACCAGCTAGCTTCCTCAGGGAACCTCTTGAACTTCTACTCTGCCATCATCCACACCTAAGTATGCCAGTGCCCTACTTATCACACTGGCTTATTGCTTTCAGCTTACTGTGCCCTTCACTCTTACACTCATCTTCTCAACTCTATACATTGGCTCTGCCTTCTCCTTTTTCTCAAAATAGTGACAAGCTGGAAGTATGCCACCTGTGAGAGGAAATCATGAGCATTTCACTGTATCTAGGAACTAAGTGGGTGTTGGAAATGGTCGAGATTACACATCAGAGGGTTTACTCTAAACTGCAAGTGGCAAAAATAAAATAAGAGAGGTTGTTCTCAAGGCAAATGCAACAATGCTATTAAAGACACCAATGTCTGCCTTTACCCAGGCTTGAGAACTGGAAAAAGTCAGGACCCAAGATTTGTAGTGTCGAGTAAAGCATAGTAAAATAAAACAACTGAAAATACAAAGAAAACCCTGATGAATAAAGAAAACATTAATGACAGAAGTTTCTAGGCATAAAGGGCAGAGACATCAAAAGTACAACTATAATAAGTACAGAGATAGAATGCTCAGGACAGAGACTAAGTCCAACCTGGTGGTATAGATTTGTAATCCCACTACTTGGGAGGCAGACACAGGAAGGTCAGAAGTTCAAGTTCTGTCTAGGCTACAAAGGGAATTAAAGGTCTGCTAGGCAATTTGGCAAGACTATGTATCCAAAAGTAGAGGAGAGATAACTCAGTAGCAAGATACTGATGTAGCATGCTGAAGGTTCTGGATTCTATCCCTAGCCTTGATGCCCCCCCCCCAAAAAAAAAGGAAAAAAAGGAGTGGAGGCTGGAGAGATCAGTTAGGGGGTTAAGAGTGGTTACTCTTTCAGAGGAGAAGAGTTAAATCTTGGTACCCACATTGTATAGCTTACAAATGCTTGTAACTCCAGTTCCAAGGAATCTAACTTTCTGTCTTCTGTAGCAACCCCCCCTCTGTGTGTGTGTGTGTGTGTGTGTGTGTGTGTGTGTGTCCCCATGTGCACATTTGTCTACTCTATCTCCAGCTGCACTAGTAAGGGCAATTATGATCTAAAAATTGTATATACATGCATTAAAAATGTTACCGCAAGACATATTTGTACAATTAATGTGAACCAATTGTTATAACAGTAATTTTTTAAACAAGTAAATCAGCAATTAAAACAAAATAGTAAATTTTGAATATAATAGAAAACAGGCAAAGATGGAAATTACACAGAAAGAGAAGACCCAAGTGATTGGCACGGAAAAGTGACTAGGAGACAATTACTGCACAAATTCTATTTGGTATTATAATGAAAACCTAGAACCAGATACTGAGAGAAAGCTGAACTATCAGAGACAGAGAAATAAACCACAGCCACTTCTCACACAACCAATTCCTCAAGCCTGCCCTAGGAATCCTCTGACTCCAAACCTCTCTGTCCTCAGCAGAAAAGGGAAATGTCAGGGGAAGCTGAACTCTTCCCTCCTGCCTAGTTCAACTTTCCTAGAGCTAGGTTTAAAGGTGTATGCTGGTACTTCCTGGCTCTGTTAGGCCTTGAACTCACAAAGATCCAGACAGAGTCATGGGATTAAATGTGTGGGTCACCTCTCCCTGACTTCCTGCCTTGGTTCTGTCTCTGGTATTTCAGACTATTTTTATTAAATATACAATATATGACCACAGATTACATTTGCCAAAGGAAAGAATTGAGCATGTTAGTGGAAATAATAAACAAGCAAACAAACAAATAAATAAAATGATTGGAACAATTTTGAAAAAGAGTTCAATTTATATTTTGATGAAACTTTCTGACACTTCATAAATATTTATTTCAAATAAATTCAGCTACATGAAAATATTGTTAATGCTTTCTAGCTACATTACATCACAGGTTCCTGGTTTGCTTTGGTTTTGTTCATTCAAATGTATAGCAATACAAAAATGTGGTTGGGAAATCTGGCATGCACTTGTGTGTTTCACCACCAAGGAGTTTTAAGGCTTTCTGAGCTAGTAGTGACTTTGAACAGAAGAGTGTAAAGACTTTCTTGCAACACTAGCTTTAAGTTAGGACTGTGGTTCCGAGAGAGAGAGACCATGTAGGAGGTAACATGGCAGACTACAAGTATAATGAGTTTCCAGGTGAAGGAGATAGGAAGGGGTATAAATGATAAACAACATAAAATGTTCTTACCCAACTGAATGACTACACATTCCAGGATTCCCCAGGACTTTTGAGCAGGATGTAAAAGTCGCTCAATCTTCAAGCAGAGAATGAGCTGAGTTAGTAGCTATGGACTGGCCCCTGTCTTTTCAGACAGATGCTAGCCATGGGCTGAAGAACAAGGGTGGAATGAATAGGGAACTGGATCTGTGAGAACACTGGCCCTCTGGATCAGTCCTATTCTCAGAGAAAAGTTGATGATTTTGAACGTTGTGAAATGAGTACCATAAGCATACAGGCGCTGTGGGAGCAGATCTATAGGGCACAAATAGGTTTGCGCTGTTTTCATCGAACAGCTCTCCCGGTTCCTTTGATTGTTTTCTGTTGTCACCAGTCCTGGCACTCCTCCGGACATGTGTTTGGAATTCTCGGAACTGGAATGAATAGCTCATACAGCGAGCGTGCCTATCCTGAAGGAAAAAAAAAAAACAAAAAAAACGACAACTCCATAACATCGCGCGAAAGAATGCAGACAAAGAGAGAACTTGTTTGTCTGTATTATGTGAGACAATAGGGCTGGGAGAAAGAAAAGAAAGTAAGGCAAACGCCTGACACAGAAGGAAAAGGAGGCTGGAACACACAAGATCAAGGAGGGAGGGGGAGCCCAGCGAAGGCAGAAACAAGGTAACAAAAAAGGGACAAAAGCTGCATTAGAAAAGAACTGTCAGACACAAACCCCTCAAAACAATAGATTCGGGGGAGAGAAGGAGCGAAATGACAGCAGAGGAGCGGCGTGGAATCTGGTAAGAAAAAGAAACAAAAATTTCAAATAATGGATTTTCAGCCACCCCTGCTGCTCCTCCAGCGCCTGGTGTCACAGTCTCACAGAGCTGTGCATAATTTATTATGGTCACTCGCTGCCAGGCTGCTGGAAAGGGCAACAAGTCTCTGAAAATACTCCCCACTGCCTGGATGGCTTTAATGATTCACCCTTTGTAGACGGGTTGGCTGGGGACTGGCAGGCAGGGCAGAAGGATCTGGATAGGATGCTACAGATGCAATACTTCCCACTGTGGACAAAAGGTGGGGGTCGCTCTCAGAAAACCTCCTTGGGCTTTTGTGGCCCAGCTTTCTAGGTTCTAAAGAATCAACTTCTGCCTGGTTGGTGCATTTTTCGAGGGCCTTAATCCTCCTGGAGCCTCTTGGGTTGGAGGGTAGCTTCAGATATGAACAGTAAGATAATTGATTTAAAAATAAAATCAGACCTTGGTCATTTACACTCACGGCTAAAAAAAAGTATGTTTGTGTGTGTGCCTAAAGATTTATAAGCTTTTAATATTATCTTTTTGTAAACTTAACTTTTATTTATTATTATTTGTGTGTATGCACACGTATGAACATGTGTTAATGTAGCTGCATCTACTTCACAGAGCAGGTGGTACATGGCAGTCAGAGGCAACTTACAAGAGTTAATTCTTTCCTTTCTCCATGGGAATTTGAGATTTAATTTTATCTGCAGATCCATCTCATTGGCCCAGAAGTTATCTTTGAGTTTGGATGAAAATATTTAAAGGCAGAGTTTTGTTTTGTTTTCTTTCATAACTTCCATGTTCTTACCAATTATTTTTAAAACTTTTTAGTATCTCTGATCATCAAATTATTTGTAGCCATTAAAACATAAAGCAAACAAAAAGACTCCATCACATTTAGAAAATGAAAATGTTTGCACTGAGGCTGCATTTGCTTTTTGAGAATTCCATGGCAGCTAGGACATGAGTGGCAAGCCTGTTTGTTATGCTTACTTTTGAAGTGCTGTTGTTTATATTAATTACATTCAGGAAGTTGTTCTTTGTAATCAATAGCAATATTTAGAAAATAAGTTATGTTTTATTTTGCATTGTTAAAGATCAGGCTTGCAACTACAGCCATGTTTAAAAAAAAATCACTCTAGCAGTTACATACCAAGCCTAGTAAAAGACGTTTCATATAGTGAAGCCTGGCTAGGACATGTATATACCAGGATTAAGAAAGTGTCTCAGTTTGTGAGATGCTCGTTCTGTAAAGCATGAGGTTCTGAGGACCTGAACCTCTTGCTTTGACACATGACCACCACATTAAAATCTGAGTGTGGTTGCATGGTTGTAATCTCAGCACTGGGGAAGCAGAGAGAGGAGGGTCTCTAGGGCTCTCTGGCCAGACAGTCCAACCTTGTCATTGAGTCTGAGGTCTAAAGTAAGATGCTTTGTCTCAAAGAACAAGATGGACAGCTCCCATGGGAAACAAGCCACAACTGATCTCTGGTCCTCACAGGCATACATACATTGGTGCATGTGCCCCTCCACACACATGACTAAGTGTACAGAATCCATATAGTCTATAAGGCCAGCAAATACTTTTCTGATATTCATTTCTGAGGAGGATCAGAAGCCCAGGCCCCTGAGCCCAGATATTTCAGGATGTAGGCTCCATGTTACCCTGCCATGTTACACTTCCTCTTTGCCTCTGGGATTTCCTATGTATAAAAAGAGATCATAGTTTAACTTTATTCATTTTCATAGTTGGTAGGAAGAGTAAATATAGGAAACTGAGTCAAAGCCCAGCCAGCAGTAGGCCTGTGTAGGTGTTGTGGGAATTTGCTCGTCAATGTTCTTGGGATATCTGGCCTGATAGGTATGGGGTTTTTTTTTGTTGTTGTTCTGGGTATTTAACACATTGAAGAACTGCTTGAGGGGCAGATAAAAAAAAGGAAGTAAAAAACCCAACACATTTCTAAGGTCATAGGAAAGAAAACAATTATAAATGCCAGGTTCCCTATTGAGAATAGAATCAAAATAGATTGAGTGAGGATGTCTACTATTGTGGCTGATAATGGCACAAAAATTTTTATATATGGTTTGATTCAGTTTTTCACTCACGCATTAATGCGCTCATTAGTCTGAGCAAATACTTCTTGCTAAACACATATCAAAAACGTTCTCTGCAGATTCAAAAAAAGGCAAGCTGCTGTAGCCTCAGTTTGTTTTTTTAAGGCAGAACCATCTTTTTTTGCCCTAAGTTAACTGAGGAGGAATTATGATTACAGGTATAAAAATACTGCTGTATGATGCCCAGCACACAACCGAAGCTGGCAGCAAGTAAACTTTTCTTCAACATGAATGTCTGGATCATGTTTTGAGAATGCATACCACAAGGATCTTGTTTTCAATATACTCACTCTTTAAAAAAAAACAGTTTCAGTATCTGCTGAAAACAAAAAAAATATATTCACTCTGTCCTGTATTTATCACCTTTATAAAATAAGGAATATGTAATAGGCTTAATGTGTTGAAATTTTTGTTTACTTTGTGTTTATTTCCAGAGAGGATCTCACATAATCTTGAGTTTTCTATGTGGCTAACACTGTCCTGACTTCTGGCACCTCTACTACCTAAAGTGATTGGAATTCATGACAAAATATTCCCTATTGCTATTATATTTCCTCCTTTGGCTGTCAATATTCACCCCTTAATGATCTTGTCTTCTACATCGTCTCAGTTCTGTCTCACTGTTATAGATCAGTCTGGTGTGACACTGTGGTAAACACATGTCTTCATGGAATCACAAAGTAAGATAACATTCTTTCCCCATCTCATTCCTATCATGATCACTCTAGGCCAATAGTATTTCTAGTTAACTTTTATACTTTATCAGATGCTATGGTAAGAAAGAAAAGAGTTTGTTTCGAGTAACAACTACCACTTGAGAATAACATTTCAAACCTTTTAAAATGCTTTTGCTATTTCTTTCTGGAATATTACATATATATAATATATGTATATAAATATATAAAATCACATTTTAAACTAGACATTTAGTTCTCTCTACAATGCACCCATTGCTAAATATAATGCTTCTTAATGCCATGTGACAGCCATAAAAATCAACAATACATAGACTTTAAAATGATACTTTAGATTTAAATATTTTATTTGCCTGAAAGTTTGTAATTTTTAAAAGAAGCATTCATTTGTATATCATTAACAAATATTAATAATGGCAATTAAAAACCTCATAGAATGCTAGCTTTAGGCAAAATATTTCCAGCTACATAAATACTTCTTCAAAATCTCCTGGAGTTATCTACTTACAGGGCACACCCATCTGTGCAAATGACAGCGAATTAAAATCAAATGAGAAGTTGAGCAACATAATACAGCATAAAGCAAATATTTCATTTTGACTGCTATAAACAAGTGGATCATTTATCTCAAAGCCCTTTGAAATTCTCATACTACGAGGAAAACAATAGAGAACACAGTAAACCCACTGTATGTGGGGCCACCAAAATCATACTGCCGGCACGATTCCAGACAGTCAGAGCACATAGACCTTCATGTTTCTCGTGAAGTTGTATTAGATCACTAAAGTTGTTACATGAGACTCCCCAGGGGTTAACTTTATGAACACCAGCCTAGAACATTCTATATTTAACAGGTCAACTCACAAATATCCTACTCTCTAGTCTCAATGTCCCTCCCCCTCTCCCTCCCCCCTCCGTCCCTCTCGCTGTCTTTCTCTTTTTTTCCTCCTTGCTTGTCTTTTTACTTTTTATTTTGGGGACAGGAACTCACTACATAATGTAGCCTAAAATGAGCTTAAAGGCAGAGTCCCCCTCCCTCTGCCTCCTTAGTACTGGGGTTGTCAGCATGTGCTGCCTCCAGCATCCCTTATAGGAGTTACAATCAGCAGAACAAGGAGGAATCACAAAACTGCAGGAGAAAAGATTTCATTTAGTACCTGCCAGTGAAAAAAACAACAAATAAAACTCAGCAAGTAAACAGTGAGCTTCATTTCCAAGCACTTCCTACACTCCATTCATCTCTCCAAGACTTTGGATTTCTCAGCTCCAGCGTTCCCAAGTTTCAACCCTCTGAGAAATTTAGAAAATATTGAGATTTGTCAGTTTTGGGCTTTAAAAGATGAATCCTTATATTGTCCCCTCCATAGACGCTTAATGAGGACCTTATACAAACAGTGCTTTGGTCCCAGCTCCCAGGGCAATGTGCTGTGTGAGGCAGAGGGTCTTTTAACCAGCTGCAGGAAAAAGGCTTTATTTCCCAAGGGAGATTCTAGCACATCTGGGGCAATGTCATCTTCACACTGAGTTTTGGACTCTGTTCTTTGTGACAGACATCTGCTCTCTGGCTGGGTGAAAGGAATATTCTACGGTTAATATCTTATGGAGAAACATTGGCAGGCTGAAACAGAAACCAAGCCTCAGTTTTCCTTGATTTTTCATTATTTTATAAACATAAAATTTTGTGCAAATTAAGTTTGGACATAGAACAGATAATGGGCAAAATGTCAAAGTGCCTCTGTGGGTGATTTTATCTGGAGTAATAATCATTTAAACATTTAAGATGCTGAACAGTTTAAGATTCACAACTTTAAAGCATTTTCATCATTACTCATCTAAATTATAATGTTAAGTCTTCCTAAGACAAAATGAACATTGAGAATGAACTGAATCACAAATAAAAAGGTTTGGAAATTATTTTAAGATATCTCTCTCTCTCTCTCTCTCTCATTTATGTGTGTGTGTGTGTGTGTGTGTGTGTGTGTGTGTGTGTGTTTGTGTTGTATGCTCACACGTGCAGGGTTGTATATACAGGCACTTGTACATACTCATGCATAGAGGCCAGGCCAGGGCCTTGGGTGTCTTCTTCTATTATAGGTTGTCTTTCTTTCCTCGAGAGTCTCTCAGTGTGCCATGGGCTTTTGTTTTCTCAATTTGACTGGAAGCCATAAACCCAAAACTCATCTAGTCTCCTTTCCCTTTTAGAAATGTGGTTAGACGCTCATGTGGGATGTCTAGCTTGTTGCATGCATCTGGGTTTCAAACTCTGCTTCTTGTAGTTGTGAAGCCAGCACCCTTAACTGCCAAGCCATCTTTTGAGCCTTGCATTTGGGAATTCAACATAGATAATATATGAATAAGGGATGCATGCTACTGTGGGGTAGCACGACGGTGCAGTTGGCAACAGACACCCCCACCTTTGCTCTGCTCTTTGACCTGCCTGGGAAGCTTGCCAGTCTTTCCTCCAATTACACTACCATTATGGAACTTTCCATCTAAGTCTTTGCTGAAATACTTGTGCAGTTTTTAGCCATGAACCTCTAATGAAGGTGCTGAAAGAAATGAATGTACAAAGGCCAAGGCCAACCGATGCTGCAATCTCTTGGATGATTGGAGAAGAAATTCAGGCTCATTGGCAGGGATCCAAACTCTACGTCACAACTGATTCAAGTGAGAACAGAATTCTGGGCCTCACTTCCACACCCCTCCACCCATAACTGTTTTCCATTTTCAGGGAACATTTGGTTGATTAATAAGTTATGTCAGTTTATGAATTGGGATATTATTTGGCACAGATATAAAAACTGGTTTCCAGGTGGATAATTTCAGTCAAAAGGGTATATGACTTCTAGGCAGAAAGAATAACAATAGTCAAAAGGAGGCAGTTGGGAGTAGTCTGGGCATGTTATTCATGTTTTCTCTGAAATAACAATGTGAAATACTGGACTAGGTACCCAAGTAGAAGCCAGCAGCCATGGAACCAAGGTTTTGGATCTTGATAGCTTGTTAGTTTGAGTGAAAACAGATCAAACACTTCTCTATGCCCAGTTCCATCCTCTACATAAAAGGCTGACAAAGAACAACCCTCAGGCTCCCTTCAGCTACACATGGCCAAACTTCACCATAGAACATCACCTCACAACTCAAGGGATATAAACAAGAACAAGCTAGTGCTTTTATTTGCTTGTTTGTTTTCCTCAAATCAATGTAATTTCCATGTGTTTGTGTATTCATCATTGAAAAGTTCTATGGCACAAGCCCTCTCTTGCTTCTCTTAACAGGGAAAAGCAAGACATTTTGTTCCATTTTTTCCCACAATTCTGGACCCTTGTAAACTATTTTTCCCTCAATGCTTGATGGCAAGTCTGTGAAGTAAGAATCCCAAGTAGTGCCTACAATGTCAGAATTCTAAAGAGTTAGCAAAGGTCCTGGAACCTGACTTCAAATATTAACAGGCTGAATTAGAAAATACACATAAAGGCCGGGATGATGGCTCTATTAGAAAAATGTTTACCACACTAACATGAGGACCAGAGTTCTGCTTCTAAAACTCATGTTTTTGTTTGTTTGTTTCTTTGTTTTAAAGCTGAGCATGACGGCATCCCTTGTAATCCTAGTATTCCTATGCTGTGGATCCTTGGAGCTTATTGGATGGTGAGCTGAGACTATGTAGAGGTATTAAAGGTAATTGCAGACCTCTTCTAAATAATAAATAAATAAGTGAATGAATGAACACACACAAAAATAAATAACAATAAATGATTGTTGGCAAAAGAGGAACAATACCTGAAGTAGACCTATGGTTTCCACACACATGTGCATGTACACCCAGACATACACCTCAGGGAAGACTTATCCCTGTCAACATTTTCTGGTATTTATAGCCACTAGAAGAAACATCAGAGACACCTAACAGAGGTCTAGTTCCTAACATTGTCTGTTTCAAAAAGATACTCTCATCTGTATTTTTCAAAAAAAAAGTAAGAGGTAGGAAAAATTATTTTTATAACTATGTCTGTTAATTTTAATTTCAAAAGTACTAAGAAGAACACTAATAATTTTTCAGAGACCTTCTCATTACCATTCATAACTCTGCCAAGAAGATTCGACAATAAAAGTAAAAATTCCAACATAATTTTAAAATATTTTTTTAATTTTGTTTTGTTTTTATTCTTAAACACATGATGCTTAGGGCAAAAGTAAAACCTTCCAAAGATGCATTTTGGATTGTTTTAAATAAAAATGGTTATAGTTCAATTAGATTTATAAAGTATAAAAATTTTTAGGAAATAGCTCTACATAAATAACTTAAAGACATCTTTCAGTCTATAAGCTAAGACAAAGAGGGCCTCCATCATGCCCAGAAGATAGAATTTTAATAGGAGGTTCAGGCTTCCTAGTATTTTAATTGGTTTGGAAATGGGAAATATAGGATAATTCAGGATTATGAAAGGCCTATGAGTTGACTTGCCTTGTAGTTAATTCTCAGCTACTAAGTTTAATGTTAACACTGGATGTTTTCTTATTGGGATGTGCCCATTTTGGGTGCCTTTCCTACATTCTGGTGAGCTTGCTAATTAAAGTATGGGCTTTGGTACCCACTGTCCTGATTTGAGACCTGAGCATATGGAAGTACTCAGTCATCAACTGTGAAGGCTGCCAGACAGAATAGAGATTTTTCTCACAAGCATAATGCAACTTTGCTCTTCAATATACACATAACCAGAATATGCACATCTTCTCAGCTTTGCTTGAACAGCAAGATTAGAATACCAGGCATTTATGTAAATGACAGGGGAGTTAATTTTTTGATTTTAAGTATTAGATGTCTTAACCAATTGTGACCTTAGTGAACAATCATAACTTTGATGACTTCATTTTCCTTTTCTATGGTTCATTTTGGGCAAGGGATGTGAGCATTTTTTCAGGCTAGTCTTATAGTCACAATAGTCTGATGTCAGACTCCTGAGAAGCCTGGATCACAGACTTGCATCACAACATGCAGCTAACTCTTTTAATGTATATTTATTATATTTTTATTATACTGAAAATTGAAATTAGAGCATAATACAAGCTAAGCAACCACCCCACCTCTGAGTGTTCCCTCACCAGCTTTCATATACCAAATGAGACAAAATACACAGAAGAGTAAGCAGTGCTTGATGATATTAAGACAATGAGAATTCACTTTAGATTAATATTTCCAAACTTGGTTTTAGGTATATAAAATGAATCATGACTCTAACACTAGAAGATGCCAACGGTGGTGTCTCATGCCTTTAATCATAGCACTCAGG
The DNA here is from genome assembly GCA_004025045.1 of Sigmodon hispidus. NCBI lineage: Eukaryota > Metazoa > Chordata > Mammalia > Rodentia > Cricetidae > Sigmodon > Sigmodon hispidus. The sequence continues at coordinate 173,145 of PVIH01000179.1, read as the reverse complement.
AGGCAGAGGCAGGTGGATCTCTGTGAGCTTGAGGGTCCAGGATAGCCAATGGCTACACAGAGAATCCCTGTCTTAAAAAATAAAAGTAGAAGCATTAAATAACCTTCATAACACTATATTAATATAATGCATGTATGTTTTGGTAGTATCTCCCGATTGAGTATGTCTATAGAGATTTTGAAATTTGTATCCCACAGATAAAAGAGACTAAAAGAAACTACTGAATTTACACAGAATAAGGCAACATGAAAAGTTTCATTTAAAACAAACCCAATGATAACTTATTTATTTCTTTAGGGCATTTTGAGGATACCTGATTAGCCTCCTACTCAAAATGTCCATACTCACAGAATGTTAGAACTATATGGGATTTTAGAGATCATGTTATTCAAATCTCACAGTTTAGAGGTAGAAACCCCTGTTCAGGAGGGTGAGCAGCTTGATTGATGCAGTGCTGATGGGTAATGGGAAGAATATGGGGGGGAGAGTGATTTGAAGTTATTAGAGCAGCTGAAGAATAGAAGATCTCATATGGAGTTTCACTTGGCAGGAAGCACTATTTGAATATCAAGATCAACTTGAGGTTTTTTTAATATCTGCACATTCCTTAAGTATGATAAATTTTTATGGAGATTATAGGTTAATCTGCTCATAAATTTCATATTTTTGTCATGTATGTATTTAGATTTTATATGTAGATGTTTACATTTATTGTATATTTAACTTATTATTATTATATAAGGTTACATACTTAGGAAAAAAATCTTTACTCCTTTGGAGTTTGTGAGAAAGCTGATGTAAGTGAATAATAATAAATATTTGGAAAAGAACTATATAATAGATTTGTCTGAACGATAAAATCTCACCCTTGAACTAGCATTGGCCTCCCTTTTATACAGCAAGCCCTCTAAGGGTGTAGACAGCCCCAAACTAGGCTCTGAGTTGTGTAAGGTGAATCTGTGGTGTGTAAGGTAACAGCTCTGGATTCCTCGCTGACCACACACTGATACACACTTCCTAACACACTAACTTGTGAATGCTGGAGACTGGGACTGAGAGAAAGAGGAAGAAACAGTGGGAACCAGAGGGATAGGAGCTGGGAAGGGCTAGAGGCAAATTCAATAAGGCCAAACTGTGCCCCTCTTGAAGGCCAGTCATAGAAAATCCTTTCACAAAAATAAACTGATAGTCTTCTAACTCCTTCAGGAAGCTGAACATTCATACCTCCCACGTTTAAGCAAGGTTCATTAAGATGGCTTTATTTTCTGATGATTTATGTATAGCATAGTGAAATTCAAAAAGAAACTGATAAGGCTGGCTGATAAGAGCAATTTTGGTTTTAGCAGTGCTGAAATGTGGAAGGGAAACATTCCCTTTTCTTCAGCCAAGAAATCCAAATCTTTTCAAATCTTCTTGATATCTCTGCCTGCAACAATTTTAGCATTTTGGCATTCTTGTTAATCTCAGAGCTGTGTGAAAGTTGCTGCTTCTTGGTAACTCTCTGGAGAGGATCCACCCATACCACTTCACGGGTAAGTTCAGATGTGTACAAAGAACAAAACACATTGTAGAAGAGGAAACTCAGTAGGAATTTTGCAACATTTTCAAACAATTGTTATATCTGTAGCAAAACATAATTTCAGAATGCACTCTTTTTTAAAAAAAAATGACTATACTCCTATTTTCCAAAGTTATTGTTATACAAGCAATTTGTCTTTTTAAAAAAATGTTGGTTTTTAGGTCTAGACTTTGAAATAGGCAAAAGGGGTAAAAACTCAATGGATGAGAGAAGAGTGTGCCTTTTCAGGACCAACTCAAGACTATACTGGTTTCCTCCTGGCATCCTTCTGTGCCTGCATCCTTGTGTGGGTTTCTGAATGCATAGCATATGGCAGTCAGAGGTTAATGAGTTCACTGTATATTTTCAGACAGTGTCTTACTGAAACTGGAGCTCACTAACTAAACCATTAGGCTGACTGGGTAGAATATTTCAGGAATCTCCATCTCTGCCTCCCCAGCACTGGCCATTACAGGTACCCACAGTAGTGTCAGCTGGTTTATGTGGGTGCTGAGGTCCACTCAGATCCTCATCTTTGAGTGGTAAATGGTTTAATGGATAGCGTCATCTCTGTAACACAGTCTCCTTCCCTTTAATCATGTCACACACTCTGACACACTGTTAGCTCATCATATGACTCAGAAATAATGCTGTTTTTCTAGACTTGGTAGCACTAAATAGTGGATGTATTTACGAGGCTTAATGGCCTTCTAGGTAACCTGTGGTGAGCTGAGCCTGGATACATGTGAAAGATGCCTGACCAGCCCTTCCCCTCCTGCTGTTCAGAAGAATGATTTCTTCCTGAGTTGCAAATCCATTCCCAAGGCAGATTAAATATTTACAAAGTACTTAAAGAACCCTTCTCTGCATTTGAACATGAAAATAGAAACGCTTGTTCATTTCAACATGTAAAAACATCTCCTACCCGCAATAAAGGCCTCTCAGTTTAACTCATGTCAGTTCAGTGACCTGAGAAAAACAGGAGTTTGGGACAGTTGGATACCACCTAAGCATAGAGTCTGAGTTACATGCGGACATGGAAGGAAACTTTAATATTCTAGGAAACTACCAGCAATAACATTTTTTTTTTTTGTATTGTTTAATTCACACTGTTTCCTTTGGACTTAAAGGTGAAATGAGATTCAAAGTGCTTACCTTTTAAGCATTAAAGTTTTCATCTTAACACTCCACACTACATCCTGTTCCATAAAGATGTTATATTTCCTATATATTAACATATTCCTTTGCATTTATTTATTCAGGTCTTTTGAATCTACTTTAACATAAAGGTTTCATTTATTGTAACTCTAAATAAAAATAGCATCAAATTATTTTTGTAACTCCCCAAACACAGTTAGAGAATAATGATCATATGCTAAAAACTGTAAAACGCAATTTGTGCTGTGCCCCATTTACTACAAAATCACTACGAACAATGCATAGTGTACAGTGTTTTGCCCCAGGGAAACTGGATCGGCCAAAGAAATGAATAAAGAACATTGCCTTGGATATCAGCTAACTCTGCTTCAGTGCTTTTAAAAACTATTTGTTATGATATTCCTTCCTGTCAAGCACATAATATGATTTCCTCAATAAAACCAAGCATTGCTGTAATTCCAGATTCCCTCATTTTCCACTTTTTAAGCACTAAATATTTAAACAATGCAGACCTGTAAGTCTCCAGCCAGTCATTAGATCCACACGTTCCTGTCTCCTTGCCTAAGGTACAGGAAAAATTCATACAGGCGAACATTATTTCATACTGACATACACCAGGAGAGTTCCTGCAGTGCTTACCTGCCCACAAGCCAGACCCATTCCTCTCTCCCCCATGCCATGTGGACAGGATAAATTTAACTCCAGGGCATCTGCTCCAGAAGCCTGTAAGATATTTAAAAAAAAATGAGAGAAAAGGCAAAACTTTATTCAGATATCAAGATGATTTCCCCATTAACCACAAAGATCACATTTCCTAAGCTTGAACACTCTGATTTTTCCACAGCTTCCTCCTCATGTACACTCTGTCTCTGGAGTTAATGTGCAGATGAAACATTGATCAAGAGATTAAAAGTTGTAACTTGTTGCTTTATATGCATTATATTTAATTTATGTAATTCATTCTCTCCTTCCACTACAGGGGTTCTGGAGATCAAATTCGGGTTGTAGTGCTTGGTAATAAGTTAACTTGCCCCCAATACCCAAATCACAGCTCCTGACTCACAAAACCTTTCTGTTATTTCAATACCTATTCTATGGACAGGAGACAGAAAACACATGATGCTAAATGTCAGATCTGCCTGTTAAATGAAATAATAATCATTTCAACACAACCCATTAGAGACTATATTTTATCTTTCCTATACAGTTTCTACATCTGTATAACCAACTCTTAATATTTCTGGATAATTGATGATGAAAAGGGACATGCAAAGAAAAATGTAGTTAGATACTTAGAATGAATGAATAGAATTAAAAAAATTAAACTAAAAGCCAATTTCATCATGTTTAAAAACAGCTTATTATAGAGCTATTGGTTATCTTATCAGACTTTAATAATTATGAGTTCATTTTTTAAATCATTCTTCCTTTAATACATAAATGGATACTTTCAAAATGTCAAGAACAGTTTTGAATACTTGGAGAATCTTAAAATATTTGGAATGTCACTGGGAAATATTTTAAACACTTTTTGGGGACTTGATAAAGTGGGTATGGTGGTTTGAAAGTTAATGGTCCCTAAAGGGAATGGCACTTTTAGGAGGTATGGCCTTGTTGGAGTAGATGTGCCCTTTTTGGAGAAAGTTTGTCACTGTGGAAACAGGCTTTGGAGTCTCACATATGCCCATTATACTGCACAGGGTCTCAGTTTACTTCCTGTTATCTGCCTATCAAGATGTAAGACTCTCAGGTCCAGCACCATGCTAGCCTGAATGCTGCCATGTCCAACCATGATGATAATGGATTAAACCTCTAGAACTGTAAGCCACCCCATTAAATGTTTTCCTGTATAAGAGTTGCTGTGATCATGGTATTTATTCACAACAATAGAAACTACAACTTAGAAAATGGGTAAGAATATTCTCAAATCCATGAGAACCTGGATTTGAATTTAGCCTGTAATGTAAAAGGCTGATAAGGCTGTGTGCCTGTCACCCAAATGTAAGCTTATAATTAGTTAGAAGCTTGAACAGATTTTAAAAATAATATCACTTATTTATTACCTTACTGGAAGGCCTTTATATATATCTTTTTTAAAAAAAATGAGCTACTATTCACTAAGCATACCAGACTGTTCTTTAATTCAAAAGCTGTTTCCCCAATATTTTTATTTTCTTTCCAATAATTTGTTCTGTTTCCCGAATTGTAAGTATGATCTTACCAAAATCGATTGTAACTATTTCTCAGCTGACTGTCTTGCCTACCCTTATTCATTAGTGTACCTGCTTTTTCTTTTCTACATTTGTGAAGGTCCATTTGATCATATCCCATATTTTCAAATATGAACACATTATGCTGCTTTGCTTCCATAATCCAGTTAGAAATGCTTCATATTACATAATAATTACTATAAAGCATGCTGTTTTCTTTTTCCTGCTAGCTTTTAGTGAGTATAGATAAATACTGGACACCCAGTCTATTGGACTCTGAGTTTGACTGTAAAGGATTGGGGAGGTTTGAGGTGGGTTAGTTAGTCTTTCTAGTCTGCAACTGGGTAAATTTAAACTGCAAGTATTGTGTCTTATCTCAAATTCATGTTATATGGAAATGATTCAGTTAATTTAGATTGGACATTGAAATTATATTATGGCAGTATACTTGCACTTCCTGTAGTTACTTAAGATATTTCCTTTAGACTGATCTATGTAGAAATTGTTAACAAATCAGTATCACCATAGATGAACAGATCTTTGGAAGGCCCTTGTGTATTTGCCAACTGACAATTAACTAGTGTGGTAGATGATGATAGCTAAAGCTAACTGGGTACATTCCATATGCAAGGCTATTTTACTAAATCTTTTGTTTTATCATACTTCAGCTTTAAAACAACTCTAAAAGCTAAGCTATAACATTATGTCCATTTTACCACTGATAAACCAAACATAAAAGTGTCAAATGACCCCTCACAAGGGATCTCTGATGCAGAGAATAAATCATAGGACTTACTCAGTGATTTACATCAATGGGTGAATTATTATTAGTTTTTGAAACCATTTATTCCTTAAGTAAAAGTCCAAATAGCATATTTGTCCTTCATTTTAAATTCCCAGACCTTACATTGCTGTGTAAAATCATGTGTATATATGATATAAAAGTAGATGCAAGTTTATAAGGGAGTAAGGGGATGATCAGCAGCAGGGAGGTAAGCAAGGAGAGGGTAGGGAATATGAGGGGAGAACAAGATCAGAGCACATTATAGATGTGCATGTAATTCCCTTATAAGCCCAGTACTATGGAAACTGAATATGCATCAATCAAAAGCCATTTGGACCACCTCCTGGTGATAGTGAATGTCAGCAATGAAGAAGTCATTGAAAGCATTTCTTGTGCATCAAAGAGTTTGTAGTGACAGAGTCAGAGCTTGAACTTCTCTTCACAGTCTGGGGTGTTTTCCTGTCCATTGATTCTGTTTCCATACAGATCTCAGTGTGTACAAACATAGTTTGTTGTTGGTCATGGATGTGAGGTTATCTAGCAGATACACTTGGAGACACAAAGAGAAAGAAGTCTCTTGCTCCCCAGCTGGGAATGCAGCACTGGGTTAAGAAAACATAATCTTTTGGCATCCTTGGGTCTTCTAAACTGCTGTTCAAATGAAAACTCTTAAATACCTATGGAATATAGTCTTATCTAGGGATAAAAAAATGAAAGAGGGAGTAACATGTAGAAAATCAACTGAAAATAATGGGTGGGAGCATGTAGATTAAGGACACACCACGTTGGACTCATGGGTCCATTTAATAGATCTAAGTTTATTGTCAGCTGGGGAGGAGGCTCAGCTGATATAATGCTGACAGCACAAGCATCAGGAACTGAGTGTGAGCCCCACAACTCAGGTGAAATGCTGGGTACCTGTAATCTCAGCACCAGAAGATCCTTAGAGTTCTCTGAGTAAAAATTATGAGTAGATGAGTGGGTTCTAGGTTCAGCAGGAGACCTTGTCTCAAAAGGTAACATGGACAACCATCAAGAAGGACCTTGATATCCACCTATGGCCTCCACATGCACATACACACATACAAAAACTTAAATATGTACAAACACACAAACAAAATATTTTGAACTTATAAAAGCTATTGAGATTCTGCATCAATAAAGCTATTATAGATAAGCTTGGCTGAGAAAGTATGGATACACTACCCACACCCAGTTTGTATACTTTCTTGCACTTGGTGGCTTTGCTCAGCTCCCAGATACACATCCTCACATCCCTAGTCCTTATTGTTGTCAGCATATTTACTGTGTTATTTCTCATAGTCTTCTTCTAGATGAGCCTTGGGATAGCCACAGCTTACATTGTCCTTGTCCATGCAAGAGCTCAAGGGGGCCAGGAGCCATTCTAATCAAGCTCTTACCTTCATGGTAAAACTCATAGTCACCAGTGTTATAAGTGTTCACCAATACAGCCTGGAGGCAAGGCGGATCAGCTCTTTGCTTACTCTTCTGTGTTAGAATGATCTGTAGCATTCTCCCTGACACCACACCTGGGCAATCTGCTCTGTTTCCTTAGGAACTTTTTCCAGGCTCTAATGCAACCTTTTATATTCACTTCCCCTCAGACTCCAGCTCATCTAGTCCACACTTTTGCTGCTCAGGGATTGTATCCTTCAGTAAGGCCTATTCTTATTACAAATAAGCCAATCCCTATTTTCTAGGCTAATACACATTAAGAAAGAAATGGATGCTAGTTCTTTTAAAATGCATTTAAGATCTACTTAAGATCTGATACTGGCAGCTTTCAGTAATGGCTCAATTTGCTGGGTATCTGATTATACACTTAAGGTCTGAGCACATTCATGGGGCAGAGATGACACTTGCTCACCTCTGGTTGCCCAGGAAATTTACACACAGTTCATGCTTGTGCATTACAAATAAATATTCTTTTGAATGCAAAAAATGGGGATAACTGATCAATGTCTTAGAAAAGTTAGAGACTTTATCCCAAACCAAGAACAAAGCCACTTACTACCTAGATTACCAAAGATTTCATTATGCTGTAAAAACTCTCATGGTACTTCTTCTTAGTCTAGAAAACATTGCAAAGATTGAAAAAAAAAATCATTAGAAGGTATTTCAAATGTGAGTTCTCTAAGGTTAGAATAAAAAAAAAAAAGATTGGTTTAGGTTTTGTTTTGTTTTGTTTTCATTTATGGGAAAACAAATCATCAAGCAAATAAGAATGACAAATAAGACAGTCTGGGCACACAAAGTCCTTGAGATGGGGCATTTAGTTGAGCTTAATGCATTATTTAAATGCACCTAATGTTGTGATCCAAGTATGCCAAGAGCATGGACAAACATACCCATGTCTAGGCTCATTCTTAAAGCAATTCATGTGCTCTTAAAAGTCTATAGTACATAGTAAAATAACATGCTAGAATGCAGGAAAAAAAAAAAAAAAAGCAATGTCTCTCTATTGGGTATTTTCTTTCAATGCTGTGACCAAATACCTAGAAAGTCACAATTTAAAGGACCAGGTAGGTGTTTATTCAGGCTTGTGGGTTAGGTGATGCAGCCACACTGGTGAAGACGGCTTGAAGACAGGATGAGATTTATGGGCAGGAGGAAGCTGTCTGTTCACTTCTCCAAGGACCAGGAGATGGGAGGTGGAGTGGGTACTGGTGCTAGTATAAGCTGATCTCCACGGACTAAGAGATGGGAGGTGGGGTGGGTATTGATACTGGTATAAGCTGACTTTGTTCTTTCCCTTTTTTATTTAGTCTCGAGGTGCCACCAACATTCAGGGTGAGTCCTCAAATAATTCTGTTTGCAAATGCCTTCATAGGCATGTGTAGACCTGTGCCTCACTAAGGGCTCCTGGCATCTCTTAATCCACTCAGACTAATAATGCATTTGATCACCTCTCCTTCCTGTGCTAAATTAAACCCAGAGTCTCTCATTCTCTACAACTGTAGTTGCTTTAGTGTCACATAGATGTCTTTTCTGTTAGCAGAGGTGGTGAGGAAAAGGCTGAGTAGTTCCTCAATGCCAGCTATAAACCCAACCCACTGTAAGGAGAAACTTCACAAAAATGTACATATACCACAACTAGCCACTTGCTAGTGCTAAAAATTTTGACACAGTAGTGCAGCATGTGATTCCTGATACCGCTCACAAGGAATTGTCCATATTACAGAGCAGAGTAATTTTGGATGGAAAACATTTTTCATTTATTGTGAATTCTTCCACTGTTAAAAATATATGTTTTGAACAGTGAGTTCATAAAAACAGAAGCAGTGGATGGTTCTTTTTCTTCCTTTCATGAATCGTTACTTTGTATATGGGTATGAGCATGCGTGAGCATGCCACAGTGTGTGTGAAGAGGTCAAAGGACAAATTGAGAGAGAGTCTGTTTCTTCCTTATACTATGTGGGTTTCTCAGATTGAACACAGTTTGCCCACTGAACTAACTTGCTGGCTGAAACTGACTCATTAAAAAGAAAGATCATCAAGAAGAGGGCATGAAGTTGGGTAGGTGACATGAAAGGGATATGGGGGAAGATCCTGAGTTTGAGGAAGGTGAACATGATCAAAATACACTATGTACATGTACAAAATTATCAAAGAATGAATAGAATGTTATATTTAAAATGTTATTTGGTATGTATAGCATAAAGTGTGATGGAATCCTATTGGCTAATGCTGCCCTGCTTCCTGAATGGGAATGCAAAGGCTTGTGGGTATTTCCCTTATGCCAAACCGCTAGGTTAGCCCATGTTTAACTTTACAAGAAGCATATCCTTTCATTGGCAGTATGCATGGCTTGCCCTTCTTGATATGTAGATTGCTCTCCTATGGAGATATGACAGGTTGTATTGATTTAACAGAAAGCAGACCCTTTTCTTTCACCTTGGCTATACAGTACTTAGAAACCATAATAAATAAAAGTAAGATTAAAGAACAAAATAGATTGTGACATCTACCTTTGCTAATCTGCTCATAATTAGAGCCTTTTGACTTTTGAGAGTAAACACTCCCACTTAAATATTAATGTTCATTACTGAAAGAAATATTTTAAAAGTATCTTATTCTTACACAACAGCAGAGAAGCACACAGCATGATAAAACCATTTATTATAGTCAGCTTAAAATTGGCAAAGCTCATGCCAAGCACGGGCTCTGTGGAAGATTTCATGGTCAATTAGGTAAATACATGTATAAAATGGACCCAGCACAGAAGATCACGAAGCCAATTACAGATCATGTCTAATTTCACCCCCTAAGTCCCAGAAGTAATTTTTCCCTTCACAGTTTTAAAAATATCCAAATAAAACACACAATCAACGTTTTTGTTTTTTTTTTTAACACCACAGAGAACATTTTGATATTTTGTAATGTCAGGTCAGTAACTTCAAAGTCTTATTAGGTTCAGTCTTCAATGTATCTGAGAGCTTTCCAAGACCTCCAACTAGGAGTTCTGACCCAGGTTGCCTGACAGAATGATGGACATGAGTGTATTTTTTAACGGATATATTTTTCTATTTGGAATACCAATCAGAGGCACATGGCTAGTGTTTTCATTTGTGTAATGCTGAGTTTATATTGTGGCATGCCAGCTGATGAATGTTCTATTCAGCAGCATTCCATCCTAGGACTTTATACATGCCGGCATTCAAACAAGAACAGTATTAAATGAACCTTTTATATTTTAAATATTCAAGACTTTTATATTCAGAATCTCTTCTCTTACTGTAAAACTAGTTTGCCTAAAGGCAAGGTAAGATCAAGTTAGACTCTCAAAGGTAGAATTAAATTTTATCATGGCATCCATCATAATATGCGGTTTGCTTAATATGCAAATAGAGAGTCTATGGATTCAGAGAATAAAAGGATTTGAGGTACCTTGTGAAATCCAAGGGACTTCTTTTATAGAATAGATTCCTTTTAAATTTACATTTCCGTCATTTAAATGAAAACACATGGTAAACAAATTATAATAAAAATGCTTTAACTTACATTTTCAATTCAATTTTACCTTGACTGTATTATTTTTTTGTGGCAGCTCTTCACTTAAAACTAATAAAAATGAGAGAGGTGAAATAAAATAAATATAAACTAAAGAAATTTTTACCTCAGCCATTTTGGAGAGTTCCATCCAGTCATTTTTATTGTAACTGCACATGATGCTGGCGATCAGGATCTTTACAAAGAAAAAGAGAAGACCTGTAAAAGTGGTTTCACTGCCTTGCACACATACTAATATATGGACACACACATTTATAATGACAACCTACATTATAAAATCTAGTTTTCAATTCTGTTGAAGAAAAATATCACTAGAAAAGACAGCATGTAACAGTAAAGCACCAAATAATATTTAGGGCTTTCGATATGTTTGACAGCAGTCTCAATTACTGTCAACAAACACTTGAGAAGGTATATGAACATGTATGTGCCCGTGCATGGAGCTGCATCTGTATGGAGGTATGCATGCACCTGTGTACATATGTGCTTGTGGTAGTACTTGAGGAGGCTAGATAATCTTGGGTGGATTTCTCAGTGGCCATTTCCCATTTTCCTCTCTCTTTTTAAGATACTGTACTTTACTAGGACCTGGAGCCACAAGTTTAAATAGACTGGCTGGGCAGTGAGCACTAGATATTCTCTTGCTTCTACATCCTGAACACTGGGGTTACAAATACAAGCTACCATTCCTAGGCCATTATGCCAATAAGGATTGAACTCTGGTCCTTCAGCTTGTGTGGAAAACACTTCACTGACCCAACAATTTCCCAGCCCCAAATTTCTTAACTTTATTGAGTCTCAGCTTTCTCACTTCTCAAATGTAAATTATAATGTTGACTGTGTCCTCTTGAAAAGTGGCAGTAGGAATTCCATAATTTTGTGTGTAAATGTATGCAAATGAAAGAGACTTCTCATTTCTACCGTGCTGTTGAATGTACATTACCATAATTATCAGCACAGAAAAAAGAAAGCAAGGTATGAGAAGAAAAATATAATGTTCCTTTAAATAATAACATAACAGTTAATACAATTTCATATATTTTTCACGAATTGGAATTTTAAATTACATTAAATGACTTTACATTGCACTGGATTTTGGTAGGCTTATGATCTAAGCCTTACGTTAAGCCATCAGTAGAGTATATTTGGTAATAGTTACCACTGTCCACTCCAAAGCCAGGATGTAATGTGGACCGTGAAAGACCAGCTCCCAGATCTGCTTCAGAATAATAAAAGGAATGCCACGGAGTACTGAGGGGATAGACACTTTTTTTACCTGGGCTAATTATAAATAAATCTTTATCTAACTGACTGGTAAAATAAGGAAACACACGTTATGATGATAACTTTCTTTTTTCCTTCTTAAAATTGGTGTCTGACTCTTTCTGTCTCCATTCAGACACCTTTCTTCACATTGCTGCATTCTATACATACAACTACATATCTTCCTTTACATACATACGTACAGCCGTACATCTCTATACACATACACAGTTACATCTATTTTCACATGTCAACACATCTTTCTTTTATATACATTGTCTTCTACATCTCCTTTTATATACATTGTCTTCTACATCTCCTTTTATACTGTTTCATCTTTTTTGCCTCCACAGTTACAAATCTTCATACAGCCATAGCTGTTCAGCTCATACACATACTCTCAATCCCCTAACATTTTACATTGTTCTACACATTCTCATGAATCTCTTTCTATAGTTCCCATACTAGCAACAACTTTTTTCCATAGCTTTATCTCTCTCACACATACTCACATACATATGCTTTTCTACATCATACACTCTCGCTCTTTGCATAGTTTCTATATGTAGCAACATCTCTTTCATATAATTTTATCTTTCTCACACACACATATGCTTCTTCTACATCATTCACCCACTCTTTGCTCAATCACTTTCTCATACATTCATTTTCTCACATATCTTTCACCCTCTCTTTAGGCTTCTTGTTCTTCTTCTTCTTGTTCTTCCTCCTCTTCTTCTTCCTCCTTCTTCCTCATCTCTTATTCAACACACATACGTACACTAACAAACATACTCATTCCTTCTTCTCTCTTTCCCCCTACATTGCAACAGCTTCCTCCCCTTCTGAGCCAATTTTCTGGACAATTATATGCTACATTTTTGGGCCTAATCCATTCTCATAACATATGAAGTCATACAGTTTTTCTCAGGCTAGTAAAGTCACAAAGACTGGCCAGTGTAAATGTTTGGCCTTGCATGTAACTTTTTCTCAGACAGAGAATGACATTGAAATTGAGGACATAGTAATAACAGTAGCAGTTTGAAGCTTGGGTAATTAGGTTAGTAAGTACAGCAAGTCAAATACTGCAAGGGGAGTATGTCTCAAACAGCCTGGTTTGACTTAGTAATAAACAACACCTGGGTATTAGCCTTTGCATATATCTTGTAGGAACAGTTTAGTTTATGTGAATTTGTTCTGAAGTATAAAATTAGTTGTTTTTGAGAATGAAAATACTGTTATTTTCCTGTGTCAGTAAAGAATATTTTGGTATTATTTCTATACATCAGATTTGACTATCCACAACTATATGTGTGCCCCAAAATGTAAAATATACTATCAAAGGACTATGGAAAGAATCCTACAGCTGCTGCTATTAGGGAGACATAAGCAGTGGTGGCACCTGAGAAAGTTACAGACAGAAAGCAATTGGTATCCACAGATAGTCACTGCACAGGCTTTGTGTAGTTAGGCCGCTCCATGGACTTTATTTATTGGGACTTCTTCACGGACTTTGCCTAGTGGAGTTCCTCAACACAGGGTTATTCATTTATTAAGACCACCTGTAAAATTCTGGTTGTCATCTGCTGAATACTCCATGGCCTTTTGCAAGGATGTTTAGGTTAGAATCCTGATTCTATCATCTTTGGTTTCTGCCCTAAGTGAGAGATTGGGTTTTTTAATTGGTAAAATATGAATATCTATGCAGAGAAAAGCAACAACGGTGATGGCTAAGACTTACTTAGCTTTAATAACACAGTGGGTGCTGTTTTAAAAGATATTAATTTATGAATATATTTAATAACTCCAACCTTGTATTACCAATTTTGAAAATAAGATACAAAGGCACTGAATTATATAGACCCCACCACTAAGGGCCAGACCAGGACTCAGGCCCAGATGTTGCTACACATACTTCATGATTTTAGTTCCTAGTCTTTGCTAGTCTTATATTTGTACCCAGGGAACATCAATAATTGTTTTTCATTATTACCTCCCTCAGGGACTATAAGACTGGGGCACCAGGAATCATGGAATCTAGTAATTGCATCTGCTAGAAGTCACTGAGCTCACATTGCATACATCTTGTTTATATACATGTCTAACATCACAAAGGATACATTGCAAAGGTAAATAAATGTTCGTCACAGATGGGAAGATGTAAAGTTGGGACCACATTGGAGAGAACTCTGAACACCAGGAAGAAGCTGCCTTTGATGGCTTAACTTGAGACTCTAGATATCATAGGAACTAGTCTTTGAAGGGGTGTAAGAAATCATTCAGCTCCCTTGTAGGCAGACAGGGACAAAAACTTCAAGTAGAAGAATGTTCTCTCCCTTACATTTTTAAGATGATGGACTTTCAGGTTTTTTTATTCTGTCCATTTTTTTTAAACTTATTAGTAACCATTCAGAAGGTCATACCTCCTCCTGAGGGCTCCTTTAATGAAAACAAATCAGTGCTTTTTTTGTCTTTTTTTCAAATAATCTGATAGTCTAAACCAAGAAATTCAAATAGGGATGGGTTAGGGTTAGGGTTAGGGTTATATATATTATATAAAATATCCTACTATATATCTTTAGGTGAATGATGACTCTCTTCTCACTGACAGCAGGTTATATTAGCTTTCCTCAATCAGGAGCTCTCATAGCTTCTTCTTTTTTTTTCTAAATGCCATTTTAATTTTTGATAAAGTTATATTTGCTTAAAATTTATATTGTTTGTGTCAGGATTTCTAAAAGTCATCAAATGCCCCAGAGCTTTCTAGGATCAAAAGGAACTATAATAGGGTTGAATAAATACATTTCTAGAATTTATATACATGTGAGAAATCATTCTGTACACTTAGAGATCAATTTTTTAAAAAGCTTTAATAATACACATCTGGCTCGGGCTAATGCCCAAAGAGTAGCTGGCCATAAATAGCATATTTTTTTCCAACTTATATACAACTTAGGTTTATGCACTTACTAGAGGCTGTTATCCTTAAATTTATTTCAGGTTCAGGACCCAAGTTACACTTTCAACAATTTAAACAGCAACAAGAGACTGCAAGTCTGGCTACTTAGGCAGAGAGAAGATGTATACAGCAAAGATATTGCCACAATCATTTCTTAATTACACTATGTTGCTCTTTTCAAATACTTCTTGCCAACCTGGTAGAATCAAGCTTTTCCTGATAACAGTGCAAGTGCCTTAAGGGCAGAGGAAGACTTAATGTTACATCATTATTACATAGAGTATTGTCTTGGACATGGAGAGCCACAGTGTTATCAGATTCTTATGGATGCAGAGGTTGGATGTAACCATGTCTGAGCCTCTCATTGGGCTTACTATAGGTGGGATCCATATATTCTTTTCTTCTTGCCCCAAAAGGATAAGAAAGAACCCTAGATGTCACTTCTAGGGTCCTCCTTGTTACCTAGCATCTCTGAGGTGAGAATTGTAGCCTGGTTATTCTTTGCTTTATGTCTAATATCCACTTATGAGTGAGTACAAACCAAATAGTCTTTCTGGGTCTGGGTTACCTCACTCAGAATGGTTTTTTTCTTTTCCCTAGTTCGATCCATTTGCCTGAAAATTTCAAGATGTCATTTTTTTTTCCTGCTGAGTAATCCATTGTGTAAATGTAAACTTAAAAAAAAATTCATTCTTTGTTTGGGGACATCTAGGTTGTTTCCAAGTTCTAAAAATGCTGTACTAAAATTACTAGTACTAAAAATGGTGCTATAAACATAGTTGACCAAATGTCCTTGTGGTATAAATATGCAAGCCCCTGGGAAGGGGAAATAAATAAGATCTTCTAGTAAATTGGGAGCATGGGGGAGGGTAAGGGGAGGCTGGGAGAGAACACGTGAACAGGATATTTGAGGTGGGGGAAGGACAGAGAGGGAAAGCAAAGAAACCAAAATCTTGATAGAGAGAGGCATTTTGGGATTAGGGAGAAACTTGGTGCTAGAGAAATTCCCAGGAATCCACAAGGATGACCTTAGCAAAAACTCTAAGCAATAGTAAAGAGGGTACCTAAACTGGCCTTCCCCTGTAATCTAATTGATGACCACTCTATTTGTCATTATAGAACCTTCATCTAGCACCTGATGGAAGTTGATGCAGAGATCCACAGCTAAGCATTGGGCTGAGATCCCAGTCCAGTGGAAGACAGGGAGGAGAGAGTATGTGAGCAAAAGGATCAAGATCATCGTGGGGAAAACCACACAGACAACTGACCTGTGATAGAATATTTTCTTCAACTTTGCTAAATACAAATAGACTAGATATTGTAACTACAATTCTTGCTTGAATACTGTTTTATTATATGCAATTTTGCGATGTTGAAATTGAAACCTTCCTTTTTGATTAGACAGAAATGGGAAGTGATGTAGGATGTCTTTCTGTACACTATGAATTATCATTAAATATTAAAGGAACTGTGTTGGCCTACGGCAACGCATCTTAGAAGCAGGCAAGAAACTGGAGCATAGATAAAGGGGAAAAGGTGTGGAGTTAGAAAGAGATGCAATCCAGCTGCCCGAGAATCAACATGTAATAGAAACACAGGTAAGACACAGGCCACTTGGCAGGACAGATTAAAGGAAATGGGTTGAGTTAAGATGCAAGAGCTAGCTATCAATATGCCTGAACCATACGCCAAGCAGAATGTAATTAATATAAGCCTTTGTGTATTTGGGACTAAGCTGCACTGGGGTTGCAAGCAGGTCCAAACTTTGAGGATAGGCCCCAAAGGCAGGGCCAGAAATATTCCTGTGCATGAACTAAAATTTTGGAACTATTCCCTACAAAAGAACATCTAATCCAGCCTTTATACTAAGATAAGGGAATTGGACCTACTTCAACTGGATATGCCAGACTGAACTAACCCACCTTGGGACTCCTTGCCCTCCTTAGGGAATGGATGGGGTGGGGACGACTGGGAGAAACTGGGAGGAGGGAAGGAAGGGCAAGCAGCAATAAATATAGGGAAAAACACCCTTTTAAAATGAATAAAAAAGTGAGAAAAAAAAAGACCTGAGCAACTGGGAGCATTGTAGAAGTGAGTGGAGGGATCACAGTAGAAAATGAGGGCAGAGTCAGTCAGACTCTATCCAGCTGTCAAAGGAGCAGCCTGCAGGAATACAGGTAAGGGCCATTGGGTCACGGCCACGTGGCCAGGTAGATTAATGAAAAGGGTTAAATTGAGATGAAAGACCTAGCTAGCAATGTGTCTGAGACATAAGCCAAACAGTATAAAATTAAGATAAGCATCTGAGTGATTTTCTAAGGGATAAAAGCTGAAGTGGGCAGGTCAGACCTCTGGACCAAATGGACTAGAAATCATTTACAACAACTGATCTCCCATGGGAGGCCTTACTCTCTCTGAGGTGGGATGGGGTGGAGGGTTGGGGGGAAAGTTAAGGGGTGAGTGGGAGGAGGGGAGGAAAATTGTAATTGGTATATAAAATGAAAAAGGAACTTTAAAAACAAAAATAAAAAGAAAGAACGATCCCTAGGCTAGGGTAATCACAGTGACTGATTGGTCACACTTGTTTGTATCCTACCACAAAAGTTAAAAGGTATTGATTGTTACTGGTCCCTAAACCAGACAGTAAATATGATGCCTGGTCTTCCTTCATCTATCTGCCTCCCAGTTCTGCTTTTGGGGACTTCACCAGTGCAGGCAGATTGGGCAGGAGGAAGTGGAAAAGTGGAGATAACTAGGAATGGGAGACGGTGCCAAAGCCACAGCTAATGCCAGACCAGGGCCCCTCAACCGTGTCTGCATGTAAGCACTTATAAATATTGCTTTTCCACTGAACCTCAGACTTTGACTTTGAACAACTGCTGTACATAAAACAAATATTTCCATATCTGAAACAATTTGATGAGCGGTATCTTTTTCACAATGAAGTAAAAGAAAACATAACTTCATAAATGATTAAAAGCAGGGTCATTATGTTTGGGCATTCTAGGTTAATAGAATGCTAACTTAGCATGGATATGCCCTGGTCTCCAATTCATAAATCACAGTAATTGGTTTAAACATTCTAAATATCTGTATCTAAAGCCAAAGAATGGCTTGTAAAGGTATGGTAGTTCACAGATACCATGGTGGCTGCAAAATTATCTTTACTTTCATTAAATCAGATCTGTGGTTTTCTAGAATCAAGCTGAAAGGTATTCACTCTAAAAGAGATGAAGCATAATTTAATCTTTCTTTGATGATTAAAAAGTCCTTTAGTGTTTTGCTTGACTCAGATTTTAATCAAGTGAAAGAGGACAGTCTATTTTGCTTCCTCTGAGAAAAGTGAACTGATAGATATTTCATATGATGAAGAAGAATCATGTCAGGCTACCAGAAATGAATACTCACTGAGACATATTCCTAATCAACATTCCACTTAATTTAAGCCATTCCCAGGGCTCTTCTTTATAGTTCATATCTTAAAACATTATTGAATGAGGTGATATATAACAGCCAAACACTACACGAGATTTGAACTTTGTAGGGATCCTATATTTGTGAGAAACAGTCTTGCAGGAATTTCTAACTCTGCCAAACATGGTACTAACACAAAATTTGTTTCCTACTGTGGTAGCTGCAAAATAAGACAGTAGTCTAGAAAATAAGACAAAGTCTTTGT
Organism: Sigmodon hispidus; assembly: GCA_004025045.1. NCBI lineage: Eukaryota > Metazoa > Chordata > Mammalia > Rodentia > Cricetidae > Sigmodon > Sigmodon hispidus. The sequence continues at coordinate 154,503 of PVIH01000179.1, read as the reverse complement.
TCATTCACTTTTCAACCAATATTTCTCAAGTATGTACTGTATGGTACTAATTGCTCTTACTTGGAAGTGACACGTGAAACAAGGAACACATCTCTGTCTCCCCAAGAAATGCATCCTTCAGATAACTGCCAGGACAGAATTACTGTGATGAAGGTAATAATAGAGGACAATGAGACAGAATTACTGGGGGTAAGGACAGGGCATGGTCATAACACATGGGCAGTTAGTTAAGGGCTCTTCGCATTTGATAACAGAATGAAGAGAAAGTTCCTTACTCTAAAGAGGGAAACGGTGAGTAAAATGTGGCTGTCTGAAAAGCGAAAAGTGCATATGGAGACTGAGGGGGATGAGTGTAGGATGCTCCAAAGACCATAGGTCCAAAAGTCTTCGAGACAGGGTAAGAATACTATAAATAAAAATGAGAGAAGCAGCTAATAGCTGTTCTGGATAAGCTCATTATCTAGATTATCCTTTATTTAGATTATCTTCCAGATAATTTCCTCTGTGGGAGTCTGATAGCTTCTGGGGGAGGTGTCATCAAAAAGTTGGGGATGATGATAAACTAATTTTGCTTACATTTTCCAACTATGATTCTGACATCTTTGTAAGGAACCAGATCAGGGTAATAGATGTGAAAGGAGGAAGTACAGTTGAGGTGAGATGGCATGGTATTCAAAGAAATGCAGAGAAGCTGATGCTCTTGAGCTAGATTTAACAGGGCAGGTAAGTGTTTAGATCCTAGGGGACCAATAGAAAGGGCAATATTAAGGATGATTCCTAGACTAAGAACCTGAACTCTGAACTTGAGAATGTAAATTATTAATGAAAACAGAATAAAGCCAAACAGGGAGATGAGTGAGAAAACATAGAATTCAATTTTATTATGGTCCATGTGAAGTATCCAGTAAGTATTGTAGTAGTAAAATCACTGATATGCCTCGGGTGTATTTTCTGATTAATTCACTAAAGACGTTAAGAATAAAGTTATAAAATAAGAAGAATTTAATATAAAATAGCATTTATAGTTAACTGGCAAGGTAATTAAAAACTAAATAAAATAAATATTTAAAAATACAAGTCCAACCTCAAGCCACAAGAGAATATGGATTCATGCACGATGGAAGAATTTTTCAGGAATGTTGGGTGTGACTAATTGTGAAGAATTCTGCTGGGAGTTTATTTAACATGGTGTAAAACAGTTTGAGATTGTACCATACCATCTTTCAGGGAAGCCCTGTAAATAGGGAGGTAAACAATTCGAAAGAACTTCACAAAAATCACTGAATTGATCACATTCTAGGCCCTTCCCTGCCAGAGTAAGAAAGAAGCCTTTATACTCAGTAAAAGCTGAGTGTTCCTGTCAGACTAACTAAGCTGTTAAGAAGACTCTAGGACAAGCCAAACTACAACAAAGACTGAGATCAGACCAGCTGCATAAAAGAAACAGAAACCAGGATTTTCCTAGCAGAGGTTTAGACCAATGGAGTCATTTGCAAAGGATATTCTCCAAACTGTTGAGCTGCTTGTAGGATGAACAGTGTGCTCCAGATTCCCAGCATTGGTAAATTCTCATCCTGCTGGGGTGGTGTTTGGTGATGCAGCTGTCATTGAGTCATTTCTTCTCCTGCAAGTAACCTCTCACCCACATTTCTCTAAGTAACACGAATAAAACTTATTGCTTTACCAAGCTGGACATTGGTGGCATCCATGTTCCCTATCTGGAGTAGGCATCTATGTAGTGTCTCCCCAGGAAGAGTTTTGTCATATAAAGAAATAACACAGACATGTCCACTGGGATTAACAATGTAGAGAACTCTGGTCATCCTTATGAGATAGTTTTTACTGAAGATATAAGGGTGTGACTCAGACTGGCATGGGATAAATAAATAGAATTTTTAAATACCTAAGAAAGGAGCTATAAAAATCTCTCTCAGAGCTCTGATGGGATAGTTCTAGTGCCAGTTCCTGTCTCTGTAACAAAATATCCTCACAACTGTAAAGAGAAAGGATTTATGGAGCTCAGGTTTCCAAGTTGCAATATTTCATTGCAAAAAATTCAAGGAGTCAGGAACATGAAGCAGCTACTCACACTTGAGAAGAGAAAGCAATGGATGCACACGTGCATGTGCTGGATATATTCTCATCCATATTCTCTCTTGTCTCTCTCTGTCTCTTTGTCTCTGTTAAAATCATTCTAGGGTCCAGCGGATGAAACACTGTTACCCTCAGAGTAGGTTTTCTTTCTTTTTTTTTTTTCCTCACAAGAACAGAGTAGGTTTTCTTACTTCGATTCCCTCAGTAAAGAAAATCCTCAGACAAGATCCGACACGTTCAGGGTGGAACTTCTATGGCTGATGAACACCTTCAGCAATGTAGCAGGATACAAGATTAACACAAAGAAATCAGTAGCCCTTCTATACACTGAAGATAGAAGAGCTGAAAAAGAAATAAGGGAAACATTACCCTTCATATTAGCTGCAAATAGTGTTAAATACCTTGGAGTAACTATAACCAAAGAAGTAACAGACCTATTTGACAAAAATTTTAAATAATTGAAGAAAGAAATTGGAGAGGATATCAGAAAATGGAAAGCTCTCTCATGTTCCTGGATAGGTAGAATCAACATAGTAAAAATGGCAATTCTACCAAAGGCAATCTACAGATTCAATGCACTGCCCATAAAAATCCCAACACAATATTTTTTGAACCTTGAAAGAACAATACTCAATTTCATTTGGAATGACAGGAAAGCCAGGATTGCCAAAACAATTTTACTCAACAAAAGAACCTCAGGAGGCATCACCATCCCTGACTTCAAGGTATACTATAGAGCTACAATAATAAAAACAGCCTGGTACTGGCATAAAAACAGACTTGTGGACCAATGGAATAGAATTGAGGATCCTGACATTAACCCAAAAACCTATGAACACCTGATCTTTGACAAAGAAGCCCAAAATATTCAATGGACAAAAGATAGTATATTTAACAAATGGTGTTAGCATAGCTGGACAGTAGTGTGTAGAAAAATGCAAATAGATCTGAGCCTGTCACCCTGCACAAAACTCAAATCCAAGTGGATCAGAGACCTCAACATAAACCCAGACACTTGAAACTTGATAGAAAAGAAAGTGGGAAATACACTTCTACGAATTGGCACAGGCGACCACTTCCTAAATATAACACCAGTGGCACAGACACTAAGAGCAACAATCAAGTGGGACATCCTGAAACTGAAAAGCTTCTGTAAAGCCAAGGACACTGTCAATAGGACAAAAGGACAGCCTACAGAATGGGAAAAGATTTTCACCAACAGTGGTAGAGGACTGATCTCTAAAAATATATAAAGAACTCAAAAATCTAGAGCCCAAAACCTTCAATAACCCAATCAAAATATAGGGTTCAGAACTAAAAAGGGAATTCTCAGCAGAAGAATTACAAATGGCTGAAAGGCACTTGAAAAAGTGTTCATCATCTTTAGCTATCAGAGAAATGCAAATCAAAACAACTTTGAGATACCACCTGACACCTGTCAGATTGGCTAAAAAAGACACAGATGACAGCCTGTGCTGGAGAGGGTGTGGAACAAGGGAAACACTCTTCCATTGTTGGTGGGAGTGTAAGCTTGTTCAGCCACTCTGGAATGTGGTATGGCGGTTTCTAAGAAAACTGAGAATCAATCTCCCCAAGGACCCAGCAATTCCACTTTTGCGTCTATACCCAAAAGACACACAGTCGCACTTCAATGGCATTAGCTCAACTATGTTCACAGCAACATTATTTGTTTTAGGAAGAACCTGGAAACAACCTAGCTGCCCCTCAACTGAAGAATGGATTAACAAACTATGGTACATCTACACAATGGAGTACTACTCAGCAGTAAGAAAAAATGATATCCTAAAATTTGCAGGCAAATGGATTGAATAAGCAATTATTCAGAACAAAAATATTGCACCCAGGCTATTCAAATTTTTATCCTATTAGACATGCGTTTGGTTGGTCATTTAGCATACTGAGGTGAGCTTGTTTTTCTTATATGCAAAATGAAGAAGTAATATCTATTTTGCACTGCTCTAAAAATTAAAGATAAAATGTGTAACGTGCAGACAAAAATCATGCTAATATTGCATAACTAAAGGTGACAAGAACTAACTTTATTGAGAGGTTGGCAGAGTTTGTTATTTCACATGTGTCTTTCAACAGCAAGTTACTTGTTTCAATGAAAAGATGGATGGATTTGGAGAATATCCTCCTGAGCAAGGTATCACAAACCCAGAAAGATAAGCAAGGGATGTACTCACTCATTAGTGGACTCTAAACAAACAAACAAACAAACAAACAAACAAGAAAAAAGCAAAGCATGCCCAAGCTGCAAGCCACAACCACTGAACAGCTTGGGATCAGAAACACCTTGGACTAACTACTTGGATCCCACTCCCCCTATTGGAACACCTGACTCAGTCTTGATGTTGGGGGGAGAAAACTAAATCTGCCAGGAGTGGAAGCTGAACTAAGCAATATTGGGACCTTGGGACCTTGGGATCACCTGCCCATGGCGGGAATGGTGAGATGTGGAGAAGAAAGAATGACCTGATGTGGTGGCGGGGGAATGGACCTTGATTAAAGATATACAAGGATAGAAAATTTGACTTCTTTATTCATAAAAAAAAGAAAAAGAAAAAAAAAAAAAAAAAAAAAAAAAAAAAAAAAAAAAAAA